>JAOTAZ010000009.1:9681639-9692157 GCA_025629785.1 Erythroxylum oxycarpum | reverse complement strand
TCGCTTTTCACATAGTTATAATTTGCTTTGTTTTCGTGGTTTTTCTAGGTTTGTACTTTTGACAGTCGGATTTGAGTACCTCTCTTGTTTCTGTTTGATTAGCTTATATTTAGTTTGTTTATTTTAGCTTGCTGTGCTTTTTGGGGCACTTGTATCTGGACTTTATGTACATAATTTTTTCTTAATATATTCTTCTGATCTATCAAAAAAAATTATGAGGGGAAGTGAGTTTTGATTTTAATTTATTAATGGCAGTTCTGCAAGAATTATCAAACTTAAATTTTGCATCCTTTTCTAAAAGCTTAGAAAGAGGCAATGTAATTTAGCCAAAATCTTTTATAAACCGCCCATAAAATCCTGCATGACCTAAAAATGATCTTATATCACGAACGCAAATAGGATAAGACAAAGAAGATATGACCTCAATCTTAGATTTATCAACTTCAACCCTTTTACTAGAAATCAAATGACCTAGCACGATACCTTTATTAACCATGAAATGACATTTTTCAAAGTTCAAAACTATATTCTTTTAAATGCATTGCTTTAAAACTTTTGCGAGACTAGATAGGCAAGAATCGAAGGAATCATCATAAACTGTGATATCATCCATAAAAACTTCCATGCATCCTTCTAAAAACTCACAAAACACAAACATCACACAATGCTGGAAAGTTCCTGGGGCATTACACAAACCAAAAGGCATCCTTCGATATGCAAAGGTACCAAAAGGACATACAAAGGTGATTTTCTCTTGGTCCTCTGGTGCAATAGGTACTTGAAAATATCCAGAGAAACCATCTAGAAAACAATAATGTGATTTGCTGGCTAGTCTTTCAAGCATCTGGTCACTAAAGGGTAAAGGAGAATGATCTTTTCTGGTGTCATCATTTAATCGTCTATAATATATACACACACGCCACAAATTCTGCACTCTAATTGGAATTAGGTCATCTCTATCATTTTTTATCACGATTATCCCACTCTTTTTTGGCACTACATGTATTGGACTGACCCACTCACTATTAGAAATGGGATATATGATCCCAACACTCAACAATTTTATGATTTCCTTTGGAAACACATCTAATATAAGTGGGTTCAGTCTCCTTTGGGGCTGCCTCACAAACTTTAAGCCCTCACTCAACAAAATCCTATATGTGCAAATGGCTAGGAAAATTCCAGGTATCTCTGCCAAAGTCCACCCTATTGCCCTCTTATGTTCTTTCAAAGCAAGGAGTCTCTCTTTCTCATTATGAGACAGGGTATTGGCAATTATATTAGGTAAATGCCCATTAGACTTAAGAAAGGCATACTTTAAAGTAGTGGGTAGAGATTTCAACTCAATCACAGGAGGTTGCACAATAGATAGAATCAATTTATGAAGTTCAAAAGAGAAAAGATCACTCCTCTTTTCTTCGGATGCTGGACCAATCTCGTTGTGATTTATTACGGCATCAGCCTGGGCTACATCATTTTGTTTCCTTTCAATCAGGTACTTTTGTTGAGGTACAATGCCTCCAGTTATTTCCTCATCGATGTCAGTCTTCGTGATACTGGCATCACCGGAAAAATTAACAGAAAACCTTTCTTGATGGGAATTATTACTGACGAGAGAAAATGTCAAAATCACACGTGAGTTTGAAAAATCAAGGGAATGCAACTCAGAATTAAAGGAATCTTCTTTGAATTCAAGAGTGGAGCAAGTATTATCAACAACAACATTTACCATATCAACTCCCGGGAGCGAATAATCCTTATTAGGGTGTTTCATAGTTTCATATATGTTAAAACTCACTTGTTGATCTCCTACCTCCATGGTGATTGTACCTTCTTTCATGCTAATCATAGTACTACCAGTCCTTAGGAAGGGTCTACCTAGAATCAAGGAAATGTCCTACACAACTTCAGAAGACATGTCAAGTACATAGAAATTAGCTGGGAAAACCAAACCCTTTACCTGGACCAAAATGTCTTCTATGATCCCCACCGGATGCCTAAGAGATCTATCAGCCAATTGTAACACGATAGATGTAAGCTTTAGACTCTTAACTCCTAATGATTCATAGATAGACTTAGGCATCACATTGATTGCTGCCTCTAGACCTAACAAGGCCCTTCCTATAGTAACTTTTCCTATTGTGCACGGAATGGTAAAAGATCCAAGGTCTTGGCATTTGACAAATATTTAGGGTTTAAAAAATGCGGACATGTTTGAGCTTACTTGTACTCTCTCATTAGACCAAAACTTTCTTTTGCTTGTGAACAAGTCCTTGAGATATTTAGCGTAGGTTGGAACCCTTTTCACTAAATCAAGCAAAGGGATGTTGACTTTAACTTTCCCAAACAAGCCAATGACATCTTTTTCGTGCTTACAATTAATCACCCTTTTGCTAAGAAAATATGGATTTGGAAAAGGAAGGTCTTTAATACTTACCTCTTTTTCATTTGCTTCCTAGGCTCCTTGCTTGTTTGATTCCTAGTAGCTTTCGAAATTCACTTTCTTGCACATCAATTACTTTGACTCCTTTTTAGTCAAAATTGCTCTCTCCTTGGAACTTTCTGACTTCTTCAATCTTTCATTTGTTAAAGGCAATTTTTCATTTTTGATCTCCTCTTCATCTTCATTGCTGAACCTTACTTGTTTCCCGCTTCGAAGGGTTATGACATTAAAACTTTTGGGTTCATAACATTATTGGAGGGAATGGTTCCACTGCTTCTTGCTTGGTTCTTACTCATATTGTTGGACAATTAAGTGATATAAGAGTTGATATTTTCAGCTTTCGTCTCCCATTGCTCCATTCTTTTTTCCAGAGTGTTGAACTGAGCAACATTCTTCAAAGAGTCTTGCTGAATTAGAGAAGCTATGGCATTAAACTAGTTATTGTTAGAATTTCTCTCCTCCTTCATTAACGGCATCATATTGTGCAGCAGTTGGTTAGTGTCCTCCTTTGGTAGGACAGTCAGGGCTTGATGTTAGCTCTGGAACTAGTATGTAGATATATTAGCTCCTCCACCTTGTTGAAATCTATTCGCTCCTCTTACTTCTTCGTTTCTCCAACTGAACCTGGGATTTGCCTTCCATCCTTCATTATAGGTGTTCGAATAGGGGTCCCATTTTTGATTGGGTCGACCTTGATATATAGCGGACACCTCTTTATATCGATTGGGGCAGACACTGGATATGTGTATTACTGATCCACAAATATCACAACTAGGTGTAGTAAGATCCATAGAAGCTGTCAGACAATGCACATTCATGTTCTTCAACTTTATAGTGATGAAAGACAATTGTGAGGTCACTTTACTCTCCGAAGAGTCAACTTTAGATTCCAAACTCTCCATTCTTTTGGATTGGGTTGTTGAAACTCCCAACTCACGAAGACCTCTAGTATCTATCTCATTATACTATTGATGGTTTAAAGCCATCTTCTTGATTAGATCCCATGCCTCAGTAGCTGTAAGGTCAATCAAGGAACCTCCCAATGCCGCATCCAACATATATGTATCTTGACTTTTCAGCCCATCATAAAAATACTGCACTAGTTACTCATCGGGTATCTGGTGATGGGGGCATCTAGACAACAGATCTTGGAGGCGGTTCCAATAGTCATAAAGGGACTCATCATAATCCTAATGTGCAGCCGAATAGATATCCTTCCTCATTAACGAAGTTGTGGAGGTCGGAAAGTATTTTTCCAAGAATACTTTCCTCATATTGGCCCAACTATAGTAGGCATTAGCCACGTGCCCTGGGAGGCTTATGTACCCCTCCCTTGCTTTTCCTTCCAATGACAGATGAAAAACTTTCCATAGTACTTGATCAAGTGAAGCTCTTACTGCTTTCAAACTCTGAAAGATCATAGATAAAGATTGCAAATGCATGTAGGGATCCTCTCCTATCAGGCCATGAAATTTAGGAAGAGAGTTAATGCGTAATCCTTTAATGTCAAAATTTACGCCAAAATTCGGATAAGCAACAGTAAATGGATCATAATTAACATCAGATTCCTATTTCCTCCAATATCACCATTTCTAGGTTGGTTAGCATGAAAGTTAGGATTTTGCATAAAAGCTGGGTTCTCAGCCATGATCACTCTTTATATTGACTCACTCTCACTACTTGGCTGACTAGACTCTTCTTCAACAACTACCTTACTTATCTCTTTTTCTTTCCTCTCCTTTCTAATCTTCCTCAAATGTTTCTCAATTTCAGGTTGGAAAGGAAGAAGTTTAGCTCTCTAGGGCACGCATGGGAATAATTAAAATGAAAAGAAGATGTAACAAAATTTACTCGCAAGCACACAAATTCAAATAAATGGTGAGATGTGATGGATACAAGTGTATAAGTGTGTAAAAGTATGTGTTAGAGTATGTATGCAAGTAGAGTATGTATGTATGAACCAAAAAGCAACCAAAGGAGTGTTCAACATTGTGTGGGTGTAAAAATGCTAAGAATGAAAAGTGCAGAAAGTTAAGCATGCTTTATTTTGTTTTGTTTTTTTTATGCTAAGCAAAGAAAATGAAATCCTATACTATTAACAAGTACGAAAATAAAATGTCCAAAATGAAATCTGAAAGAAAAGGTTCCTAACTTCAATTAGCAATAAAAATGACAAAAGCTAACCTAGAGAACCAATTACTTGGTTCCCCGACAACGGCGCCATTTTGATTCGAAGCCTTTGTCCTTACCTTTGGAGGTCAAATCAAAAATATAATTCCAAGGATTGCAATATAGAATGCAACCTCGGGTCATTTCACTTAATCAAAACTAAATGGAATAGACCTAAGCTAGCCTATATGTCATGAAATGTAAGCTAAAATAGTAAGAAGGGGGTTTAATCATTTGAAACCTTTAACGAAATTAAATTGAATTGTAAGAAAAAATACGTAAAAGAATTTTTTGGATTTTTGGAGATAGGAAAACAATAAGGTAAAAACAATGATCTAATGGTGATAGTATCCTCTTGAAAACGAGCTTGGCTATCATAGTTCGAAATAAATTTTGAGGGGAGTGGAATCACTAAGTTTCAGATAGTAAACCTTAAAGAACTCTTTAAGCTTATGGTATTAATCAATGAACTCCATTTCTTAAGACCTTGTTGAATGCTCTTAGTGTGTGGAATGTGTAAGTCAATGCAACAAGTCTCTCAGGATCTAGAATCAACTCAATATCAAACATAACTAGGCAAATAAGAGAGAATCGACAAGATCACAAATAGACATATATGAGACTTCATATATTCATGCTCCATGTTCTACATCAACAAATTCTAATAACAAATTGAATATCCAACACTTGATTAAACTCTAATCAAGAATGTTTAAATAAAAAGTAGAATTCCTAAACCTAGGATACCGTAAATCATAGCCAAACATAGATTAAGCAGCTCCCCTTTTAAGCCTGTTGAACTCAAGCCATTGCTACATCTTCAAGAGGAACGAGGTGCCTAGCCAAGCATAACTGCAGGAGACTTCTCAACCGAGAATCCACTAGAAGCATCCATGGCAGCAGAAGACAGTAGAAGGAGCAGAACGATGAGATGAAAATGAGGGTGTGTGCAGAAAAAATTGTTCGCATGGTAGTGAGTGAGTGTGTGTCTTCTCCCTGATGTCGGCCTTATTTTTAACCTAAAATAGGTAGTTATTATAAACTGGGTTGACGGATCGGATTGAACAGTGGGTAAACTTCCAAAAATGGTTCAAGTATTTGGTGATTCGCCACGGTGACAGGATGAGTTGGCCGCAACGAACTTTTCCCGAAAGGTTTTCTTTGGAGTTATGGTTTCTTCGCCGTAGCGGTAAAATTAATTTACACCACGACAAACTTTTCCCGAAAGGTCTCCTCATGATCTACCATGTTTGCTGTGGCAATGTGAACTCATGTCGTGACAAACTTTTCTATTGCCTGCTTGACTTGTTGACTTGTCATTTTCAGCCTTCACTCTTTCCCTCTACTTCTTGAGTCTCCTACAATAAACAAATAGTAGTTTGCAGTAAGTTTGCAGTATCAATTATTCTTAGAAAATTTATTTTACTGCAACTGATAATAATTTGTGATCATTTTACTCTCAAACTATATAAAGTAAAAGCAAGCACTCAAGAGTCAAATTAAGCATAAAATCGAAAAATAAGTACCAAGAAGTGCAATAAAAACCATGAAAATGCCACCAATGTATATAAGAAACTTGGTTCAATCACCTTATTCTTAGGAATAAATCATTGCTAGAAGATTGATTAAGGTTTTCTTTAACATATATAATCGTTATCTTTATACAATAAGTCAAAATGGAATTGGTTTTTTGTTTTTTATTGAGGTTATTTACTTTATTTGTTCGTTATTGAACTTATAACTTAGCAAGGTTATTCCCTTTCGTGTTCATTTGACTTATCACTCTTAATCTCTTCTTTCCTAGAGAGTGGTGTCAACATCCTTCTTTATAATTTTGGTTTGTGTTTCTTTAATGTTGTTTAAGGTTTTTTTTTAAATAGAACTGATTTAGCTTTTCTGGAAATTCCTCTCAACAACTTGTTCATGGTTTCCTATATCTTAATTTACAGGGTTCACATCAATAATGGCATGTAAATCTCCTAAAGAAGCATAGAAGAGAAAATAAAAGAAGAATTTGAAGGCAACACTCAAACTAAGATGATGCAAATTTTAAATCTCAAAAGGGAATTTGAGATATCAAAATTGAAGAATTCCAAAGGTGTCAAGGAATATGGGAGCAAACATATGTCCATTATCAAATAAATGAAGTTACTTGGTGAAGAATTTCTGACTCAAATGGTTGTATACAAGCTTCTTTTGACGCTTCCTAAAAGGTACGAGTCAAAATTTTCTATCACTTGAAGTTACTAAAGATCTATCAAATAAAACCTTTGTAGAGTACTAAACGCTCTTCAAGTTTGGACCAAAGAAGAATAATGAGGTATGGAGAAAATGGTGATAATGTCGAAGAAGCATACATGATCAAGAGTTCCTCTTCAAAGGGTAAAAGTAAAATTCTCGAATGTACAAATTGTAGGAAGTCCAACCATGAAGAGAAGGATTGTTGGCACAAAGGAAAACCATAATGCTTCAAGTGCAAGAGGTTGGGGAATTTACAAAAAATCTGTAGATTTCAAAATGAAAAAACAAACATAGCATAAATGGCATAAAAAGAAACTCTTTTTTTAAATCGTTGGTGAGAAGTGCACCATGGAGAGATATGCTCCAATATTTACAAGTTGGTGATAATGTTCATTAACAAGTTTAAAGATAGTGATGAGAAGTGCATTATATTTGGAGAGAAGTGCTCCGTCCATGAATTTTGAATCAAGGAGGGAGTGTTGAAGATTTATTAAAAATAACATGAGTTTATTTTTCAATTTGACTAAGTCTTTAAAGTTTCAAATTTATATTCCATGATTTTGTAGTTTTAGTTAGTGAAAGATAGTGTCAACAAATCTGATTGTAGTTGAGAAATTTTAGGCTTGTTTAGTTTTTTGTAAGCCTATAAATAGGCACTTCCAGATGTTTGATAAATTTAATCAAAAGTCCTCAGCTTCATTTGTCTCTTTGTCCTCTGATTCATTTGTCTATTTTTTAAAAAATTCCAGCACAAAGATCAAGTGTTGCATGGCTTAAAGGCGGTTACAGGAGCTCCTCTTCCTTTCATAAAACAGTGGTAACTAGGAAATGAATCAACCAAATCACTTTCTATTCAAAATGATAATCACATCATCTCTTATCAAAAGCAACTATAACAAGAAGATTAGACGAACACTCCCACCAATGCTAACTCCTTTAAGAGTTAATTAAAGGCATAATGAAGGATTGCATATCCTTACAAGAAGCTAAATTCCTGTACAAGCCTGTCACAATGCAAGAGGTGGAAACAGCTTTGAATTCCCTCAACGCTCTAAAGGCTCCGGGACTCAATTGGTTTTAATAACAACTTCATCATCAAAACATGGTCTCTCACCAATGACATAGTAGTGGATGCAATTATAAAAATTTTAAGAAGTAGAAAATTACTCAATGATATCAACAGAACCTTCATCAGATTGATCCCAAAAGGTAGAGAATAGAAAAACTTCTATTGTTATCGAACTATTACTTGTTGCAACTTAATTTACAAGGTATTATGTAATAATGCAATGGTTACGAATGGGAATGCATGCAATAGCGATTCAGCGTCTTCTTCATCACATATTGCCAAACCAAACGGCCAAAATCCTCTCAATTAAATTAATTATACATTTGTTCATGACATAAGATATGACCTGAAAACAATTTAACCTTTCGATATTTATTATATATTTATCATTTATTGGAAATGACAATAAGTGATGAAAGAAAGATAAAAAGGTATTTGTTTACCAAGAATGATACCTAACGATGGACGTATAAGAAAACCTCGTCCAAGCGTCTCCAAGGGTTGAATTCGATCATCATTCCTAACCACAAATTCACACCATTTTCAAATCGGAAAATTACAAGAATTTTAGGTTTGCCAACAAGCTGCCTTAGTGCCTCTCTGTATATATAGTCTCTGTATATGTATGTAGTCTTCGTGTAACAAAGCTACCATCAATCTTCTCTAAAAACAAGAGATCTAGAGAGATGAGTTTGCTCCAATTCTCAGTTATTGCCTTTCTGGTGACATTACTGTTGAATCTCGACGTTTTGGCAATGGAGTACAGTGGCAGTGGAACTGCTTGGAATTCAGCCGCTGGTCTTTCCATTAGTAAGCATTGAACTATTATCATTACATCTTAATTACTATATAATTAGAGACTGAAAAGTGCTGTAAAGATTAATTACTATACATTCATTATGATATTTTTAAAATTTATGAACTTTTTAATTTTTCTTTCTTTTAAAATGGGAATATAAATTGTATTAACAGGAAGTGAGGAACATGCAAAAAAAAAATTTTGCTTTAACTATCAGCTCTGCTTTTATAAAGAGACTATTTTTATAACTCAAACATAAGATGTTCTAGCCACAAAGGAGTAGCTTTACCAATTATTCCAAAGTTCGCACTGTACTTTCATATTATCTCTATTATGAAAATAAAACTTGATATTCATAAAATTTCTTAGTACACTAAATTTTCTTTATTTTAGTTTTATAATAGTATATATTTTTACTTTATATTAATTACTTGTTTAATAAACTGGCTGAATTATATGAATAAATCAAAATATTCTTTAATTCATAATAAATCAAAATATTATTTAATTGATGTTAATTAATTATTTGATAAAATGTCATTATCGTCATTTTTACTAAATTATTGAAATTGGTAATAGCTTTTTTTTCATTATAATATTGTGAAAGGAAATAGTGGAATTTTCTTCCTAATGCTTTGGCTTTTCGCGTCAATCTTAGCCTAACTTTACATTTACGTGCAGCTCCTTCATGTCGAGGAAGAGGTCCTTTTCATGCATCAGCAAGTGATGAGGTATGGAACATGGGACTAAATTGTGGTGATTATGTGAGGGTAGAATGTGTGGGTGATGGCTGCAAATCTTCTCCACAATTTGTTCTTGCGAGCGTTGTTTATCGGTGCACACCTAATTGCAATGGTGCAACATTTATCCTTCCGCAGAGTGGGTTCAACGAGATCGCTGAGCCCAATTATGGTTGGGTATATATTAAATACAGAGTCTAAGGAGCAAACTACGGCAGCACACTCAACACAAAAGAGGGAAACAGTTGAAACAAATATCCATTTAGGAATAATTTGCAATACTTCATAAATGTTGTTTCCGAAAGATCGCAACACGCATCGGAAATAAAAATTGCAATCTTATATTCATCTATTGCGTTTAACAACATACTAATAATAAAAACAAGTAAACGATAAATAACTAAAATTTGGGAATTAACCAATACTGAACTTCGAAAAAACAAAGTTTCTATGCACTCTACACCGAAAAATATATTCCGCTTTTAACTCTTGATATGACTATAGTTAATTTGAATAACCTTTCTTCAAATATGAAGAAAACAATTTTTCTCTTGATTCTCTTGTTTATTTCCTCGCGCTAAAATCAAAGACTTATCTTTGATTTTATTCATGTACAAAACCGAAAAGCACTGATGGAATATAAGAGGGTTTCTCTTCACTGCTTTTCACGGACACTTCACGAAAAACAACTGAAAATATGATAGAAATCTCTTCTCTGTGTTTCTCATGCGCGTTATTTCTTTACTGTTTATCAAACACACTCCTTGTTTGTTTGTAATAACGTCCACCAAACACGGAAAAAACAAGAGAGCTCCTAGTTTCCACTTTCGGTTTTCTATATGCACCCAATACTCAACGTTCATGTGCATAAAGGAAACGTCATTTGTAACCATTACAATGTTTATTGTTTTGGTTAATGATAAAACCAAAAAAATAACCAACATGACTTTTATTTTATAAATAATAATAATTCTTATTTATAAAATAAAACTAATTTATTCTATTATTATTTCTAAAATGAAATAAAATAAAACTATTTTATTTTATTCTTTTTTTT
>JAOTAZ010000009.1:9668294-9681539 GCA_025629785.1 Erythroxylum oxycarpum | reverse complement strand
TCATGAATTTTCCTCTCTTTATACATGAATAATCATAAACAATTTCTCAATTAATCAAAAAGGTTCGGGGCCCAACAGAAATGATAGATTTAAGTAGTTCAGTTATGTATGTATGCTTACTTTGATTTTAGATCAAGAGTTGGATTCCGAGACCAAGCAGGATCCAACATGAGTGATATTAGAGCGAGAAAATTAATTGATGATAGTTATGGTTTTCTGAAGAGTTGGGTTCCGAAATCGGTGCCCAACATAAGTGATATCAGAGCAAGAAAAGGGTATGATTCGTTTCTGATAAGTGGTTGGGTTCCGAAAACGGAACCCAACACCTATACTATGGTATTGTAGCCTAGAAAGATAGCTTCATCCAATCTCGCAATGAGCTTTCCAAGATTTTCTTTTCCTTTATTTAGAACAAAGCACTTGTAACCAAAAGCTCAAAAGTAAGTGACATTTGGTTTTCTTCCTTTCCACAACTCATAGGTGGTCTTTTTCAGAATAGGTCTTATAAGGCACCTGTTGTGTATATAACAAGTAGTGGATACCGCTTTTGCCTCATAACCATAGGGTAGGTTACTTTCATACAGCATTATCCTAGTCATATCAACTAGGGTCATGTTCTTTCTCTCAACGACACCATACTGCTGAGGAATCTTTGAGCAAGGAAAGTTGTGATTCATATCATTATTATCACAGAAATCTTCAAACTTTTTGTTATCAAATTTTTCTCCATGATTGCTCAAAATTGAAGTAATGCAGTATCCTTTTTTATCTAATTTTTTTTACAAAACTTCTCAAAAACTTCAAAAGCATCATCTTTATTTAATAGGAAGTAAACCTATGTAAATTTGGAAAAAAAATCATTCACTAAAACAAAACCATAATGTTTACCACCAAAACTTTGAGTCCTGATGGGACCAAATAAATACATATACACAAGTTCAAGCAGTTGTTTACTAGACATAATATTTTTAGGAGGGAACTTGCTTCTGATTTGATTTCCTTTTAAGCAAGCCTCATAAA
Source organism: Erythroxylum oxycarpum (assembly GCA_025629785.1). Taxonomy (NCBI): domain Eukaryota; kingdom Viridiplantae; phylum Streptophyta; class Magnoliopsida; order Malpighiales; family Erythroxylaceae; genus Erythroxylum; species Erythroxylum oxycarpum. The sequence goes on along the minus strand of JAOTAZ010000009.1, from coordinate 9,680,519 downwards.
TTTGATTGCTTTCAAACTTTAAGGTAGTTATTCCTCTTACTAACTCATTCTTGGACAGTTTTGATAGAATGCTCATGCTACCATGTCTAAATCTTCTGTGTCAAATAAACGAATCCTTTTCTAGAGAAGCAAAACACTTTACACTTTGTGAGGATTAACAAATTGTGAAGACATGTCTTCCAGTTGAGCACAGTAAATGTTTTGATTTCTAGGACTAAAGAATACAATATTATCATTATGATTATCGACTATTTCACAATGACAAGCATAGAAAACGACTCTATAACCTTTGTCACATAACTGTCTTACACTTAACAGGTTATGTTTGAAACCACCAACATAAAGGGCATTATCAATAGAGGTAGAGTTAGAATCACCAATTTTACCAATTCTGGTAGCCTTTGCTTTATTTTTATCAACAAAGACAACATTATTAATGTCTATTCTTTCAATGTAGTTAAATGTAACATTTCACCTGTCATGTGTCTTAAACAACCACTATCTACTATCCAATGATTTTCTTTCATCTCCATTATGAATCATATTTGTAGAAAGTATTATTTCCTTTTAGTTACCCAAATTTTTCTGTCTCCTTTCAGGTTAGTAATTTGACCTTTCGATCTCCAAACATACATTTGAGATAATGTGTCCATTTTACAAAATTTACAAGAATGGCTATTGGGACCTTGTCTACCACAGTAGAAGCATAAAACAAGTGATTGGGAATTTCCATAATTTCTACCATGTATCAGGTTCTTACTACTTTGACTATAGCTATTGTTGGATCTAACAAAGACATTCTTGTATGGCCTAGCATTATTATTTTCATAATAACCTGTTTCAGCCTTATCAAAAATGCATTTACCACTACCAAGCAATGTATCTAGGTTATTCGTTACATTATTAAAATTTATAAGATCTTTTCATAAACATAAATCTTTCTAACATATTTATCTTTTACAAGTTCCATGGCAACGACTTTTTCTTCTAATTGTCTCACTTCATCATAATGATCCTCAAGCAAAATATTTTCCAACATAGCTACTCTTTCTTCCAACGCTTCCTTTTCAGAGACCTTTTGCTTATAATCAACTTCAAGAGACATATTTTTCACCACCAAACTATCATTCACAAATTTTAATAATTTAATCTTACTCTTCAGAGATGCATCATTGTCCTTGGACTTCTTAACTTCTTTAAAATACTTCACTGTCAACTTTTTGTATTGATCATATAATTCATGATATACCTTTTCCAATTCATCAACTTCAATATTAGAGTCAAAATAATATACCTCATCATCTCCTTGTTTAACCATGAAGCAAACATTGCTAATTTCTTCTAGCTCTTCTTGTTTAATATTTTTGGAATCCTCATCTGACCAGGTTGCAATCATCGCTTGCTTTCTAGGTTTTCTATTCTATGACTTGTTCATTTGAAGAAGAGGACATTCAGCCCTTGTGTGTCTAGGCTTTTTTCAATGATAGCATATGGTTTGATTATTTTGTGTATTGCTATTGTTGTTGCTGCCTTTTAACAGGAACCTGTTGTTCCCAACTTTTTTATTTCCTTCTCTTTTCTTCATCAACTTTTATTATAAAAGCGGGCATATTTTCTGACCATGAAGTTGAATTCGTCATCTCCATCTACTTAAAACTCAATGTCACTTTCATCACTATTTGATTCATCAATTTCTTTTAATGCCATTTCTTTTTTGTAGGAGGATCCTTCATCTCTCCTAAGCTCGGCTTCATGGATCATTGGATTTCCTCATAGCTAGTCGAGTGAAATAGTTTCTAAATCCTTTATAGTTTCTAAAGCTATCACTTTAGGTCTCCATTTCTTTAGTAGTGATCTTAGAATCTTCGTTACGAGCTTATCATTAGAATATATCTTTCCCAAGTTCTTTAGGGGTGTGATGATGTTGTTGAACAATCCAAAGATTTCATTTATGATTTCTCCCTGTTTAATGCCAATAGTTTTGTATTAATGCACTAAAAGGCTTATTCTATGTTTCTTTACCTAATTAGTTCCTTCAACGGTGACTTGTAGTTTATCCCACATTTCCTTTGTTGTAGAGAAGTAGGATATCTTGTCATATTCATCTACAGATAGTGTATAGATCAAATGATGTTTTACTTTAGCATTTAGTTGTGCATTTTTTCTGTCAGCATCATACCATACTTTTACATTTTCTATAGCGGGAATGGTAGCTCCAACTCTAATTCCTTGCTAGACTTCAATATCTACAAATTGGAGATAAATTTTCATTCTCTCTTTCCAGTATGAGCAGTTGTTTCTATTGAAGTAAAAAGGCTTTGAGATAGATTGTCCTTCAGGGCATCTCAAATTATTTGCATGATCTATGACGTGCTGTAAAACACAATAAATGTGAAACCTCACTTTGATACCAAATGATAAAGCAAACACAGGCAAGAGGGGGGTGAAATGTGTGTGACTTAAAAAAATTTTAGGTACTTTCGATTCGTATAATAAATAGCTCTCAGCTAAAGAAAAAAATAGAAGCCTTCAAACAATAAATCCTATTAAAGTAATTTAAAAATAAAAGGAGCCTATTAAACTAAAAAGAACCTCTTGCGAAGTTAAAAACAAAAGGAGCTTATTTTAAAAGTGAAGGAGCCTCTTACAAAAATGAAAACACAAATAATATAATGCAGAAATTTAAATGTTAAGAGGAGAGAAAGAATAGCATGATTAATTTATACTGGTTCAACTTATAACCCAAGTCTACATCTAGTCCCAAAGTATCCAACCTGAGTGCTTTACTATTAAATCCAAGTAGTAATTTGACGAGTCTCTTCAAGCTCACAAGCAAATTTTTTTAAGGTTCTTCAACCTTCCACACTAGTAGTATTTATCTAGCCTCTACAATCTCTCAGCAAATTACAAAGTAATTGCTCAATATGAGCTTCAATGATCACTCTCCCAAAATAATTTTAACTTTCCAAAACATAAGAGATTTGATAATGACATGAATTTCAAATGTCACAAGAGATTTGATAATGATATGAATTTCAAAAGTACTGATGTTATGAATGTATATTGAAAATTTTGCATCATTTCCATCCTAGGTTGACTTTGTATCTTCAATATCATCTTTCCTAAAATCTTCAATGTTCAAACTTAAAAGGAAAAATAAAGGCAATTCCTCATAATTGATTGTCGAAAAATATATGTTGGACCTAATATTTTTTCCCTTAGAATTTAGTTCATTAATTTAGCAAGCATGAATAGAAATTAGAATTATTAAATAGAAATGTTAGAATTAAGTTAGTATGTAATAGACATAAGAGAATAAAGGAACAATTAGGCATTTCATTAAATGTGGAAAGGTAAACTTAGAAGGACAAAAAAATGGTCTTGAATAAATGAGAATATAAATGTGTTAGAGAAGCTAGGAAAGAAAGAAAAAATGTTGAAAGAGGAATGAAGAAGAGAAGAATGTGTGTAATGTGTTGAAGAAGCTAGGAAAGAAAAGAAAAAAACGTAGAAAGAGAAAAGGAGAAAGAAGAAGAAGGAAGAGGATTCAACCAAGTTTTGGGTAATATTCATCATCTTTTCTTCTTGCTTTGGTAGAAAAAGGAATTAGAGAAAATGAGTTTCTTAGTTGGGAATAAAGGGAGAAAGAAGAGGACCAAGAAACCCATTTTGATTTTCATTGATTTTCAACTAGATCTTAGTTATTCTAACCTAGATAAACCATGGGTAGACTAAGTCTAAGCTCAATTTTTTATTGTTAAAGCTTTATGGATTTTCTATTTGTATATTGGTTTGAATAAAATTTTGTTTGTTTGAAGGAAACTAAGAAAATCCAATGCAAGAGCAAGAGGAAAAGCAAACTTGAGTTTGGATTTACAGGCAATTAGGTGGGTAATATGTTTATAGTTATTGTGGATGATGGGGTTGATTTCTTACTTGTGTGTGTATGCTATTGCTTAACATGAATTGTTGCAATTGTTGGAAAATGTTTTATGATTTATGATCACGTTATACCTTAAAAGATGTTACGAAATTTTTGTATTAATGAAAAAGGGAAAAAGCATAAGAAGCATGAATGTATGAACATGTGATGAAATGAATTGAGCATCAAAATTTGCTTGTGTTTGAGCAAGAGAGATACCATTTTGTTCATCACATGCACATTGACTTAAAGCCTTCTCCCGATTACCTGATTGTGGCACGTGAGCTCCTAAGAAACAAACTCATTTAGTTTATAGTGTAAACTTTAGTTTCTCCATTTCGATCCATGGGACTCTCAAGCCATTATGTTTGTGCATTCCATTTTTGATTTGTCGAGGATGATACACAGTTGAGTGTTATGTTCTGATGGTTAAATATACATGATATGCTTTATGTGATAACATCCTTAACTATGAGTCTTTGAGCTAGAGCTGTTGATGATTTAATTACTAGATTAAAATGATATGTGTGTGTGTGTGCACGTGCTTAATTGTGTGCTCGTTATCAATGGCTATAAACGTATTAGCCATTAAGCTTTACAACTCAACTTATTATTTTTTACTCCTTAGGTGTAAAATAAGAAGATTATTTATCCTTGCAAAGCTTTGACAAACTCCAAGATAGCTACCTTTTGTAACTAAGTTAGTTCAACTATATTTTTTTGTAGCTTTATAAGCATATCAAACATGAGCATTCCTTTATATTTTGTATTAAGCTATTAATATGTAATTAAAGCTATGCTCAAACTCTGTTTTGATTAAGTAGTGAGATTAAGAGTTGAAGAAGTTCCCTTTGTGCATGTTCATAATTATCTTCTTCGTTGAGTTGTTAATTGTTGTTAGAGATGGAATAGTATGTTGTCAGATGGCCCTAGATAGAATTAAAATAAATTGTTATGCTAAGAGTCATGTATGTACATTTAGTGGTGGGTTAGATCTAGGTCTTTTGTTTTTTGGAAATTGTACATAATAGGCAAAAGAAGAAAAATGGGGAACATAGTTGCAATACTACCTTGGACAGGAGTAGTGACTCTAACTTCCACGAATAAACTGTATTAATCTACGCAGAATTAGACAAAGTTATCTTTATGAAAGTTGTAGCATATCCTCTTCGCTTTCCACTGGTATAAAGTTTATAATTTATGGACTTCAAATGAGAGAGATATGGTCTTTACACGATAACGTCACTGGTGCTGCTAGTGTCTACAGCACTATCCTTGATTGAAATTTTATCTTGATTTCAACAATTAAACTCTATTGATGTAGGCATAATCAGATAAAGTTGTCTTCATGAAAGTTGTAGCATATCCTCTTAGATTTCCATTGGTACAAAGTTTGAAATTTTTTGCACATCAAAATTGGGAGATATGATTTTTATAAGTTTGAGTACAACGTCAGGAGTGCATGAGGGTGATCGATAGAACTAACCAAATTGGGTAAAACACAGGTTTTTAAATTTCTCAATGCAATTTGGAAATTCCAGCCTTCTTCTCACATGATCTTCACCCGATCCTCTCGTAATGTAGCTTTGTAATAAATACCAAGACCCGGGCTCAACAATATAGGATTAGCAGGATCCTTTCGAATATTGTAAACTAAATAAGGTAGGTTTATAGCAGAAGGTTCCTACTAGAAATGAAATCGTATGATTTTATTTCCTTTTGAGAAAAATATCGATACCTATATAAGGAAATAAATTTAGTCTGAATTTTGAAATATTATAAAGTTATCATCAAAACTGTTAATCATAAATCTTAAGCTAACATCGCAGTTTATTACTCATCCCCCTAACTGGGTGCATATCTCTTCCTTTTTCATGATGCTTAAGGGTTCCCTTACCTTAGATATAGTTGTAATTTTTAATGAGCTTGAACAAAGTCTTTCTTTTGCTAAAAAAAGAATTTAATAAATTTGATCACATCTTTTAATGGCCTAATATTTATTAAAAATTGAAAAGAAGGTGTTGAAAATTAAAACAATACAAATAGACGATATTGAATAAAGGTTTAAAAAATAATAATTTGAACGAGATTTGTCATCCCCTTATTATTCAAAAAAATGTGTAACCGTAAATTATCTTGGGATCCAGTAACGGAGCGAGAAGTTTAAGATTGGAGAACCCAAATATTTAATTTTTTAAAATTTTGGGAGTCCTAGTATAAGCTCTAAATAATCTCATCCTTATATAGATATATATATATATTGGGGAGCCCAGTGCACCATGGGCCCCCACGTAGCTTCGTCTATATTGAGATCCTATTTAGGTCCAACATGAAAATTTTATTCTATGGAAAATAAAAATTATATTCATTCAAAAAGGTGGAAATTAAAATGAGTAATGAAATTCATCTTCAACAGTTGGAGTGTAACATAAGCTTAAACAATATATTTTCAAAAGAAATGTGCTAGACTATTTTTCCTTAATGAAGCAATATATTTTAAAATTCCTTAATGAGCTCAAGAAGCTAGGTTTGATCAACCTCTCTAAGTCTATCAATAATGATTATTCCTTAATGAAGCAAAGATCAAGTGTTGCATGGCTTAAAGGTGGTTACAGGAACTCCTCTTCCTGTCATAAAACGGTGGTAACTAGGAAATCAATCAATACAATCACTTCTACTCAAAATGATAATCACATATCTCTTATCAAAGAAGCTATAACATGAAGCTTCTAACCACTTCTCTGGTTGCATGGACTCTCCCACCAATGCTCACTCCTCTAAGAGTTAATTAAAGACATAATGACGGACTGCATATCCTTACAAGAAGTTAAAGACATAATGAAGGACTGCGTGTTCTTACAAGAAGCTAAAATCCTGTCCAAACCTGTCACAATGCAAGAGATGGAAACAACTCCGACTTCCCTCAATGCTCTAAAGGCTCTAGGAGTCGAATGATTTTATTAACGACTTCTTCATCAAAACATGGTCTATCACCAATGACATAGTCGTGGATGCAATTATGGAAATTTTCAGAATTAGAACATTACTCAGGGATATCAACAGAACCTTCATCACATTGATCCCAAAAGGTGGAGAACAGATAAACATCGATTATTATTGACCTATTGCTTGTTACAACTCAATTTACAAGGTAAAACCCAAGGTCCTGGGATTAAGTATGAATAAATTTCTTGCTAATCATATTTATCGGACTCAAGGTGACTATATTCCTAGTAGGACAATGGGAGACAACATCTTCCTAATGTAGCTAGGAACTTAAGAAAAATTATTCGGAAAGGAAAAGGGGAATGGATTGCTTGATTAAGGTGGAACTTTGGAAAGACAAGATAATTATCTTTGTTGTCCTCTTTCAATGGTCGATTGCACAGTGATTTGTATATAATGTTGGCCGAATTATTTATTTGATTCATAATCTATCACATTAAATATTTTATGTAAAAGGACAAATGTGGCATCATTGTCTTTTCAATAGTTATTATATGTAAGTGTGTTAGTATTAAAAAGACTGAACAATTTTCTTACCACAACTTTGTTTATAGCATTCACGTAAATTATATATAATTACAGTTCAATTACTGATACATCCTTGAATTAAATTTAGGGTTTGACATGTCCTATTGAAATTGACAATAAATGATAAAGAAAGATAAAAAGGGATGTGTTTACTAAGAATGATACCCAACGATGCACGTATAAGGAAACCTCGTCCAAGCGTCTCCAAGGGTTGAATCCGATGCTCATTCGTAACGACAAATTCACAGCATTTTCAAATCGGAAAATTACAAGAATTTTAGGTTTGCCAACAAGCTGCCTTAGTGCCTCTCTGTATATATAGTCCCTGTATATGTATGTAGTCTTCGCGTAACAAAGCTACCATCAATCTTCTCTAAAAACAAGAGATCTAGAGATATGAGTTTGCTCCAATTCTTAGTTATTGCCTTTCCGGTGACATTACTGTTGAATCTCGACGTTTTGGCAATGGAATACAGTGGCACTGGAACTGCTTGGAATTCAGCCGCTGGTCTTTCCTTTAGTAAGCATTGAACTATTATCATTACACCTTAAAACTGTCCTCTCTTTCTTTCTTTTTTTTCCCCCCTCCCCGGCCGGATCCCGCACTATATAATTGGAGACTGAAAAGAGTTGCAAAGATTATATCATGCGATAAACTATTTTATAAACTTTTTAATTTTTCTTTCTTTTAAATTGTATTAATAGGAAGTGAGGAACGTGCAATAAATTTTTGCTTTAACTATTAGCTCCGCTTTTATAAAGAGATTATTTTCGTAAGTTAAACATATGATATTCTGGTCACAAAAGAATAGCTTTACCAGTTATTTCAAAGTTCGCAATGTAATTTAATATTATGTCTATTATGAAAATAAAACTTGATATTCATAAAATTTCTTAGTATACTAAATTTTCTATTTTTTAGTTTTAATAGTATATATTTTTGCTTTATATTAATTACTTGTTTGATAAAATGGTTGAATTATATGAATAAGTCAACATATTCTTTAATTCATATCAATTAATTATTTGGTAAAATGCCATGATCTTCATTTTTACTAAATTATTAAAATTGGTAATAGCATCTTTTTTCATGAAAATCTTAGCCTAATTTTATATTTATGTGCAGCTCCCTCATGTCAAGGAAGAGGTCATTTTCTTGCATCGGCAAGTGATGAGGTGTGGCAAAAGGGAGTAAATTGTGGTGATTATGTGAGGGTGGAATGTGTGGGTGATGGCTGCAAATCTTCTCCTCAATTTGTTCTTGTGAACGTTGTTTATAAATGCACACCTAATTGCAATGGTGCAACATTTATCCTATCGCAAAGTGGGTTCAACGAGATCGCACTGCCCGATTATCGTTGGGTATACATTAAATACAAAGTTTCGGGACCAAGCCAAGGCAGTATGCTCAACACAAAAGAGAAAAATAGTTGAAACAAAGATCCATTTAGGAATAATTTGCAATAATTCATAAATGTTGTTTCTTCTTTAAAATTGTCAGAGAACAAGAGGGAGTACTTAAATGTTCTAAAATTGTATCATGGACACTATGCTTGAACCTTGTTGAATGATGGATTGTTGGCTTCTCGGTAGGAGATTCTCCTCATAGTTGGGAACTTAAATATTTTCCATGACAACCATCTCTTTTCTTTCGTCCGTCGGTCAACCACTCGCCTCGTTTGAAGAAGTGGACAAACCTTGAGTATAGTTGTCAAAAGAAAACTACCGCTAAACATTGATTCTCCTAAAACTTACTTTTTGAGTTTAATTTCTATGGAGGTCGATTCGGATGATGATGAGGATATTATACAATAAATAAGGAGTAAGAATTTAGGATGTTTTACAATAAGCAGATAAGATGTTTACGTTGGTATAACAGAGTCATAAAAATGGAATAGAGACTTCTTATGTTGGAGTGCAAAACCATGAGGAAATTGTGGCCTTAGCACAAAAACAGTTCAAATGAGTCGTTCAATTAAAATAAGCAATGAACGTAGAAAAATACACCAAAATTACCTATTTAACTGACACTAACTTTTTTTCTACTTGGCGGACTGAATGCGGAGGAATGTAGATCATTAGACAGGGTCTCTTCATACGAATTGCTGATGGATAGGACACAGGATTCTGGGCGGATGAATAAATCCAGGGGACCGACCAAGATCACCTTATTATTGTTGATTTTATTGACGATAATATGTAGTGGATCATCTCAATTCTCTGCTCACTACTATCTCAAGACTTCTTGGCTAGTATTTTATTAAGGGGGCGTTTGATTTGAGCAAGAGGTTGGATATGGATGGCGACTCTTAGTAAAGCCTTCATATAACATGCCGATGGATTTAGACACTCTCTTGCCCTAAAAAATCAAAATTCACATTTGGCTTGCACACGAGACTTCGTACACAGAGGTAATGATTCAAACTTAAAATTAAGGATTCTCCTATTTGCAGACAATAAGACCTTTCAGACGAAGATGAATTGCATATAAAAATAGACTGTCCCTATAATAAAATGTTTTGGAACCTTCTGATTCCAACGTTTATTACTGTGGCTTTCTATTGTGCTTCACTTTAGGACTAGCTCAAGCTTAATGCCAATCCATAGAGGTATAGTATAATCAACGGCATTTCTACTTTCCTGTCCCCTTTAATACTTCTCTTCTCAAGCAACATAATTTGAAACTTACCTTTCATCTCTCACTTATTTAAAAAATTTACGGATTATGCGATAGAATCATCCTCCTTATGGTAAGTTTAAACTTAACACGAATCATTGTGCTCGTTTAATACTAGTCTTGTAATTGAAGGCGATGTGTTTGGAATATAAATGGTCAATTTATTATGGGTTTGCCTTGTTTTATAAACATGAATGCTAACCTTCAAGCAAAAATATGGGATATTATAGAGGGCCTAAAGATTGAAATTAATGGAAATTGAAATTCCCAAAGGAGGTGGTCGTGTTATTTCACTCCCAATAACAAAACTACCTCGTGCTAACTTCAATATAGATTTTTCTCAACAATGGTTGATAATAAGATAAGAATAAAACAACTCAAGTAATTGAATTAAAAGTAACATAAACAAAGAAAAAACTTAATACAAAAACACTCCCTTAAATATGTGATGCGATTCCGCAAGTTCACGGGTCTCAAGTAGTATAGTATAATATCGTCCTACAGGGAGTAATTGTGTAAGTATTAGGCTTGGATCACTCAATTAATTTGACTAAGCAATTATGTAAGAATGGGGAATTAAATTAAGAGATTTAACTATAAAAAATAACAAAATCAAAGCTAAAGAAAATTGTGAATATTTCTAGGAGTTAATCCGAATGGAATGTGGTAAGCTTCAAGGATGGTTTCACTTTTAGCGCTTTCTATGGACTTTACCTAAATCAATTTATAAGGCAAATTTTGGTTGATAGAAGGTTGAGCCTAGAGTTTCTTATATCCTTTTTCAAGGTATCAAAGGAGTGTTATGCAATAATCTTAATCTACTATCATAAACTAGCAATCAAGCATAACCCATTAAATTCTTTGCTAACCTGGTTTTCTCTCGTAAATTTAGTTTATGTCTAAATCTGAAATTTATAAGTTCCATATTTGGAGTTCCGTTATCAATTTTTGCGTATCGGTTCTTCAATTAATAACTAACGTCACGTAATGGGTGGCCAAACACAATACCAACAAAATTAATCTTAAATCAGAGAAATCAAAACTAAAAATCCATACTTATAAATCAACCAAGCTTTATTCCATAAAAATTAGCTAAAAGATTCAACCTGACCTTGAAGCTCTGAGGAAACTACTCAATCATAATAAGATGAAAACTACAACAACTAAAATCAACAAACAGCATTAGAAAAATCATATAACAAAACAGAGGATGAATGAGTTTGAGATCCCTTTTTTTGCGTGACCCTTATTTCTACCCCCTGTTATGTGTGAATATCTGCTGGAGCTCTTAGTGGTTTAATGTGAGTGTTGACTTCCCTCTAGCTCTCCTCTATTGGTGTAACGTTGGTGAGTTGGTGATGTCACATTGAGAGCTCCTCTCCAGCTACCAGTGTCTGCGTGGGTCTCCTCCTTTGTGTGTGATGCTCCTACTGCTCACGCCTAGTTGCCTGATGTCCCACAAGCTGCTTCCATCAGTTATTGCCAACAGATGCTTCGATGCTTATTGGAAAGAGTTTTGGTGTAATAGAATGAAAATAGCGTGAGTGGAGTGTTCCAAAAATTGGAGAGTATCTTGCTTATTTTCTGTTGTAACATTGGTGGGTGTCCCCCTTCAGTGTTTTTTTTCCAACCGTTGATGTGTGGAGTATCCTTGTTGGGTCCGTGTTTTACGCACCCGCCAGGCTTCCCCCGGGTGCTTCAAGGTTGCATGCGACCCACACTTCAAGGTTGCACGCGACCCCCACTAATCAGTATTGTCCTCTTTGGTTTTAAACTTTGGTGAGCCACTGCTCGAACCCAAGACCTCAAGGTTTTATTCCACTTTAAGTGGACGCCTCTCACCATTGATTTCACAGATCATAAAAGTCTCAAGTACCTACTAAGCTAGAAGGAGTTAAATTTGAGGCAGAGAAGATGGTTAGAGTTACTCAAAGATTATGATTTGATGATCGAGTATCATCCAGGAAAGGCGAACGTAGTGGCAGACGCATTGAGCAGGAAGTCATCGATATCTCATGTTCAGGCAGTTTACTTGCCTCTGTTGGAACAGATGGCCAAGCTTAAGATCAGTCTGAAGCAGGATGAGTCAGAA
>JAOTAZ010000009.1:9608734-9619295 GCA_025629785.1 Erythroxylum oxycarpum | reverse complement strand
TTTAGTAAAATGGCACACTTTATTGCATGTCATAAAACTAATGATGCCACTTATATTGCTGATTTGTTCTTTAGAGATGTTGTCCGTTTGTATGGTGTTCCAAAAACTATTGTTTCAGACCGTGATGTAAAGTTCTTGGGTCACTTTTGGTGTGTTCTTTGGGGAAATTTAGGAACTAAGCTTTTGTTTTCTACTACTTGTCCTCCTCAAACAGATGGCCAAACTGAAGTGGTCAATAGAATTTTAGGATCTCTTTTGCATGTTGTTATAGGGAAAAATCTTAAAACTTGGGAACAATGTTTGGCATTAGTTGGAATTTAGATATAATAGAAGCATTCATTCTACTACTGGTTATTCACCATTTAAGATAGTTTATGGATTTAACCCTTTGACGTCTTTGGATTTGTGTCCTTTGCCATTACATGAGTTATCTAGCAGGGATGGACAACATACGGTTGAATTGGTGAAGAGCGTTCATAGAAAAGCAAGGCAGTAAATAGAGAAGCAGAATGAAGCAAATGCGCGCAGGGCTAATCAAGGGCGCAATTTGTTAAGGTTTGAGCCTGGAGATTGGGTTTGGATGCATTTCAGGAAGGAGAAGTTTCCTAAGCAAAGGAAGTTCAAGTTGGATCCTAGAGGCGAGGGCTTTTCCAAGTGCTTGAGAGAATTAATGATAATGCATACAGGATTGATTTGCCAGGTAAGTAACAAATGTCCGCTACTTTTAATGTTGCTAATCTCTCACCCTTTAATAATGCGGGGTCTAATTCGAGGACAAATATTTTTAAGGAGGGAGAGGATAATACAACCAGCCTTCGTAATGGAGTTTCACACCTTATACATCAATCCGACAAGCTACACATGCCATGTGGTCCAATTACACCACAGTAAGCATCAAGGCTTAAACAAGCAATAAAAGTTTTTATTCAAGCCTAAATCACAAGTCAAGTACATGAGGAGGCAGAAACATCCATAGAGGGACACCAAGGCACTCCTAAGCTTATGACTTTATTAGAGGAGGTGTTGGAAGAGGCTAACACTTAGCCATTTAGGCCCGTTTTTTATAATTTGGGCTTGTTCTTTATTATCTCTTATTTTAGGCCCAAGGACTTGTTTATGGGTTGTTTTTTTAGTTAGTAGCATGTGCTTTGTTTGTTTGGGCTATTTTAAGACCCATCTACTTTAATGTGTTTAGCCCATTCCTAAAAGGACTTGGATTAGATTATGTTCAATGAGCTAGATACTTTTAGATTTGTTAGGATTAGCCTAGTTTTCATTAAATGGGCTTGCAAACCCATTATTATTAGGGTTAGGACTTGGTCAGGGGTATTTATACCTTATTATAACCTTGTAGCCCTATATTTGGATGATGAATAAAATTTCAGAATTGAGTTCTTCAAGTGAGGCATGAATGTCTTCATGGTTACTTCAAGAAATTGATTTGCATCAATAAGTAAGTAATTGCAACGTGAATTGATTTCTAATTTCTTTGGGATTGGATCTCAAACTTATGATTTGGAGTTTGATCTAGCATGTTCTTATAATATAAAGGATTAGGGTTTTGATTCAATAGGATTAGGGGGTTTCAAGAACCTTGTTTTCTTGGGGTTTTCGTATCAATAGTGTTCTCAAGGAAAACATCAGGTTTGATGTTAACAAAGACTCCAAACAGTCTGAAGGAACATGGAAATCGACATCTGGCATAACAAAGGCATGCTTAAGCATTTCTAGAATGTCATGAAGGATGGAGTACTAACACCCCTACTTATAGAGCTTCTTAAAGCAAGCAAATGCATGACCCTCAACCTTGGAACGATTTTTCTATAATAGAAGGCCATCATTCCCCATTGTTCATGCTTGGGCAATTATGAGGTGGGGCAAAAAGGGATTGGAGAAAATTATTTTAATGGATGATGGTACATTCCTTTTCAAATTCTCAATAGAAAGTTGCTTGAATAGGATAATTGAACTTAGACCTTGGCATATAGGTGACCAACCTACGTTTAGTTAAAAGTGGAAACTAGGTTCAAAATGAGATAGAGGTAATATTGATGCATTTCCTATATAGGTTAACTTTTATAATGTGCCATTAGAGTTTTGGACAACTGAGGAGTTAAGTTACCTTGCTAGTTCACTTGGGAAACCAATTTGCATGGATTCTTGCTAATATGGAGAGAATATGTTTTGCAAAAATTTGCATTGAAATAAAAAGAAACTTAGATTTTCCTGATAATCAGCCAATCTTAAAGCTTGGAGATGATGGAGAACTAAAGAGAATTGATGTAGCCATTACCTATCCATATAAACCAAACCTATTGAGAAACAGATGGAAACCAACAGGGAAACCTTTTAAAATAAGTTGGCATGGTGAGCTGATGGATTCAATTACTTAAGAAAACATTAATGAAGCTAGTCAGGTAAACTTGGTAGATAATAGTTATTATAGCTGGAGAAAATGAAGTAATGTCAAAAGTTCTACATGCTAACTTGGCAGTAACTGAGAACCTCCCTGAAGATCCTAAAGTGCAAGCTAACATTATGGAAAAAAACTCCAACTGATAATAAGAACAACTCTGGGAAAGAATTACTTGTGGAATTCAAAGATTCAACTACCAATTACACAAGGAAATCAACTAGAAGAAAAGGAAATAACAAATTAAAAAAGGATCACCCCCTAATGACAATTCTAGTTTGGAATATTAGAGGTTTTAATGACCCTCTTAAAAAAGCAATAGTGAAAGGGATTATTTTGGACAAAAGGCCTTGTTTAGTAGGGCTTGTGAAACAAAAATAAAATCAACTTAAATGCAGGGTGATCCTAAATTTTTGGGTGCAGAATGGCTTTCATTATCCTTATTAAAATGGAATTTTTTTTTGTTTTTGTATCTCTAATAAAATCTCAGTGCAAGTAATAGGGGAAAGTGACTTGTACATGCATTTAAAATTCCTGTTGAATGGGATGAACTCAGACTTTAAGCTTACACTTGTTTATGCTTCAAAATTTCAATTCTAAAAGGAGATACTATCGAATAATATCTAAACCATTGAAACTATAAACTTAAACCCTTGGCTTATCATTGGAGATTTCAACTGCATACACATAGATCATGAATCAAACAAAGGAATGGGCTTTAATGCAGCAACAGGAAGGGAGTTATCATATTTTTTCCAAAAAGCGAATGTTACTGATCTCATATTCAGTGTTAGGCTATTTACCTAGTCCAACAATCAACAAGGAAATATGTTAATAAGGATAAAAAACTTGATTGAACCTTACTAAATCAAGCTTGGTTAGACTTGTTCTCTCACTATTTTGCTTACTTTGATGAAAATTAATTTTCAGATCACTCTCTTATCCACATTCAAAATCTTAATTCTCTAAGAATGTCAGGAGTACCATTCAGATTTTTCAATCGACAAACACAGTAAGAAGGCATCCTTGAACGAGTTAGTAGCTGTTGGGATCAAAATGTTAAAGGTTATAAATCATTTCAGTTGATGTAAAAGTCGAAGAAGGTGAAACAACTCTTAAGTCCTTTTATTAACAATCATACCAGGAAGGTTATTGTAGCACCCCACTCCTACGAGACATGTACCTGGCATATATGGGTGATATCCGAGCCCGCACCCCACGAGGGCAGTGTGCTAGAACACTCAATCATTCAAAAATCGGTATAATTTTTTTTTCAAACCACAAACATAATATGCGAAAATCCATAACCAATTCGGGCCCACTTTCATTCATAAACATTTTCAATTAACACAATTCAATCAACAAAATTTTCAATAGCCATTTGGGCCATCTCACAAATACAAAACACTTTAGTCATTTCAGAATACAAATTTATACAAAAAGTTGCGGAATATACAATTCAATACAAAATAAACAAATGAAATGCAGACGCGAACTGATCCCGACCTCTATCCTTCATTTGAATGTTGTAGGTATACTCCTGTTGGCCTAATGAGGTATTCTTCTGATCCTAAAAAATATTTGCAAGTTTTGGGTAAGTTTTGCGAACTCAATGAGTGACCATCATCGATGACACACCTATTCACGTAACACATAATTCACATCATTACACATTTCACACTTCACATTCAATACAATTCAATCACTCATATTAAGCATATGCAGAGCACATGAGACCCACTCTCAATTTGTTACTTTGTTATGACCGAGTGCCTAAACTGTCCCATATAGGGCTCATTGATAACTGTCTCTTATCTGCTTGGGGGATAAAGGGCTCATTAAATGTTGAGCCAGAGGCTCTGATTCACTTTTGAGCCTAAAGCTCATTTTCACTCGTTGAGCTTTAAGCTCTGATCGGTGGCTACCCTGGTCACAACAGCCATTATTTTTCATACATTCATGAAATGGAATGCATCAATCACATTTTCATGATCCCATTCAATCATATTCACATATCATTGGACCATAGTCCGACATTCAATATTAAGTTGAGAATCACATTTTTAGTTACATGCAAATGCTCATTCAAAACACATTTATCATCAAGTTATGTACACTTAGTTCTTCTCATTCACATACAAGTAACACTTCAATATCCAAATCAATCATCGGACCTTCTGTCCAGAAATCAATACAATCATTCACATTCATAACATCATCCAATATTCAATTAATACAAAATTCAAACAAAGCAAACTATGAAATGAGACCATCTCAGTCTACTCACAGTACGCTCCACATTAGCATTTGTTTCCAAATTTTGGAAATGCCTTAATGCAGACACTTAACCTGCACAACCCATTTATGCAAGACACACATTACACACTTATTAATAATTACACAGTTACAAGCATTTAATTATGCATAAATGTATAAATGGACTATATACAATGCTTCCTCAATGACAATCCCGGCTACTGTAACAGACTTCATATCTTATGCTCAATCTCATTTTATAACTAATCACTCATCAATTCTTTAAATCACATCCAAATAAAAAATCTATCATTTTTCATAATCATCCAAAAACCAGAACACTCACTCATTTCATCACATTCTTTGCACTTCTTCACTTTCAATTTTTCTGCATTTCTAACTTTTGTATTTTCTTCATTTATTCCTTTAACAATCACTTTAATCGTTCTTTCACATCATTACACATTTTCATTCAACTCCAAAAGCTAGTTTAACACTATCCCATAACATTTCAGTCATCAAATCCAAAGAAAATCACCATGTACGGCACACTAAATCTCCCCACTCGATTTCCAGAAAATAAGAATATCACTGTTCTTAACCATTTAGCAGTGAACTAACGATGCATGCTTCATTTCATGTAAAAAATACACAATCATAACAAACTTACTTGTTTGAAGCTGCAATATCTGCAAAATTATGCAACCCTAATCCTTCATGCACCCATGCACATTAACTTGAAAGTTGACACGGAGGTTCGGTTTTTCTTGGGATAGAAGAAAGAAATATCAAAGTGGAAGTGATGACAAGTAGAGAAAAGCAAGATTTAACTTTGGTGAATATTTGATAAAAAAACTCTGTGTTGGAGGAACTCTAAAGAAAGAAGGATAAAGACAAGGACAAGGACATCAGCTTGTCTTTCACGATTATTAAAGCTTAACTTTAAAGCCTGGACACTTGTCCATTTCTTATCCACTCATCCATTTCCCTTCATTAAGACTTACTTAAGTAAGATATGTACTTAAGTTTAAAACTCAATAATACCACTGCAAATCACAAGTTATAACCTATTAAATCACTTCCAGATTTTTCCATAAAACATCATTTCAGGTCAACTTTGCATGTTCTTTCTGATCCCGATACTGAATTTATTTTGCAACACTTTCTTCTAGAAACATGTTTCCTTATGTCTTATGTCTTTGTTGACACCAACATCATTCAATTTGGTTTAGTGATTTGAAAGACATACTTCAAACATTTCTGGACTTGTCCAAAACAGTATACTATGCACAACTTCCATCCAGAAGTTGAACATCTTAGAAACTGAATCATAATTCGACTTATTCAGATGACTTGTAGTCCTATGTATCTAGTTTACTCCAAATTAAAAATCATCTCATTTGAAATCCTATAGATCCAGATATAATCAAAATACTGAAGCATATTCAGTAAAATAATCCTATTTCACTATTCCAATAGATCCCACACTTTCATTTGATCAACCTTTTTCTTTTGGGGCAACTAGCATAACTTTGGCTATAGGTATCAGATCAAGGTCATTGTTAGACAGTTTGAAAGAGGACTTATAAGTCTATAACTTTTATGAAGACCTTGAAGGCAAATTCTATCATCTAAAGAGTCAAATTTGGGTTAGACGATACAAAATGAACAGTACACAGAAGCTATATTACAATTGACATGACTCTCTCTAGAGATATCAGATCAAGTAGTTCTTTAGATGGTTACAAAGGAAATTTCAAGATCTACAACATTCATGAAGACCTTGAAGACAAATTCTATCATCTGTAGGGTCAAAAGTGGGACCAAACGATAGAAAATGAACAGTACACAAAAGCTGTTTTACAATTAGCATAACTCTCTCTAGAGATATCGGATTGAGATCATCTTAGGAAGGTTTCAAAGAGGACTTTGAGATCTAAAACTTTCAAGAAGACCTTGAAGACAAATTCTGTCTTCTAGAGTATCAAATTTGGACCAGAAAATGTTTTGGTCAATGTAAGATAAAGCAGAAAGTCAACCTAAGATGAAGGGTGAGACGAATTGAGAAAAATAGACGAAGCATAAAGCAGAGGAAGGGAAAAGCAGACGAATCGAAGAGCAGACGCAGCAAAGAACAGACGAATGCAGAAAAGCTGACGAATGCGGAAAAGCAAACGAATGGAGTCAGCTTAAGATGAAGCAAAATCTTAAAACGGAATGACATCATCACAAACGATATGACGTCATCACAAATGAAGCGTCTTCACAAACGATATGACATCATCACAGACGATATAACATCATCACAAACGAAGCGTCTTTCAGACGATACAACTTTACAGATGAATCATCCTTACAGATGATACATCTATGCTCCTGAGCATCCCCCTTATAAGGACTATAACTTTCTACTCCACTATCCAAAATTCCATACTATATATTCTTAGTAAACTTCTCCAACGTATTTTCCTTCACTAAATTCAATACTTAAATTTTTATTTCTAGTCTTTCTACTCCATTTTATTCTACTCAATCAGTATAACCACAATTCTTAATCTATCCCATTACTATTCAATATACCTGGAATGTCAATGAATGCATGTACAATTATTTTCATGTGTGTAAATATTCAAATTCACATGCATGTATGCTGACATTTTGCTGAGCATGAAATGCAAATTTTTCAAACTCACTCATTGTTATTCTCTCCATTATTGAAATATAAATTCTAACCTTTAACATGGAGATGGGATATTACACATTATTAAGAAGTTCCTTCGCTATGTTTGTGTCCAAAAGTCTACTAAGCAAATAGTTAGGTATGAATCTTTTAATGGTCATCAAACATGATCTATTAGTAGGGATGTCAAAAAGGGCCCGACCCAGCCCGTGGCCATACCGTTACTTCAAAAACGACGTCGTTTTTCACGTTTTACTTATAAAAAAATATGGTGGGCTGGGTTGATCATACCTATCCCGGCCCATCTGGTCGAGGGCCGAACCTGGCCAGGATCAACCCGGGCCTGACCCAGGCTATTGACATCTTTATCTGTTAGATCGATCCCAAGCTGCATAAGCTGCTTTTTGAGCTATTGAGCTCCTGGATGTAGGTGGAGATGTTCTACCTGTACGTTTGGCCATATCGATTTCAGTCCTCTATAGCATTCAATACATCCTCTGTCCACTTCTTTGTATTGAAATCGACCAGGGTTTCAATGGTGACACTAATATTGTTGACATAAAAGCTGCCTGTAGAATAACAATAGAAAGATCAAAACAAATACAAGATAACAATGATACTTAAAGCCATTAAATAGTAACTATACCAAGAATCTGGTTACATATATTATGAAACACCTATGGGCTGAATACGTAATATATGCAACTAGACCTCCACATAAAAGCGATCAGAGTACAAACCATCAACTCTTATGATACTACCACTTGTGGGCGAATAGATCATTCAAGCAATGACTTTCCTCCATCTAATGCCTTTATGCACATCTCAAAATCCCATGTAAGGCTAACATATGTGTGCAGAATAACTAAACATAAAACTAGAGACATCCCCAAACATGCAAGCAGAACAATTCAAAATATTGACTCAAAGGGCCAATGTAGTAACCACAATCTCATCAGCACCCAAAAGGTCCAAAAACACAAGGGATACATCTTTTTATTATCCTCACATTCTTTATGGGCATATGATATGTGACAATGTAACATCAATAGATGCAAAACCTGAATGCACAATCTCATTGTCACATACTCATATTGAAAACATTCTCTGAAAACCTTATTTGAGACTTTCATAGCGAAAAAATCTCATTATAGTGCCTATCCTGCATCACCAAACACTAAACTGATCACCCGAGACACAAGAATCTCATGTATCTCTCTTATGGCAAGTTTGTTGCAGGAAAATTCACTAAAAATAGCTTTAAAATGTTTTAATTCCTTTTCCGAGTGACTATCATATGATTTCAAACATTGAACATGAGACTCGAGACACCAAAACTTGAAGCATGAAAATTTACTTAAAATTGGCTTCAGAACGCCTTAATTCCTTTTTCTGGAGTTAAATTTTAATTTATTACTAACGTAATAAATCTAGAAAAATGGAAAACTCACTTTATAAGTTTCTTGGACCTGGAAACTGACTCAAAACATCCTGCGACACCCTTACGGGAAATCTAAAAAGATTTGATTTTTTATTTTCCACATAGTTGACATTAACGCAGCTGCTGACGTTAGCACGCACGTGCTAGAGAAGGGCGCTTATCACGCAAGTGCTATGACACACATACACCCCCACCGACACTGGCACACATGCCAAACACACTTCTAGTCAACGTCTAAAGTGTGTAACATGCACTAGATGAGTTGCTCGTTCCTTGCTACTATTCACCAATCTCGACGATGGGATGCACCATTGTGGGAAAATGGCGATTTCCGATGAGTTTTGGATCAGATTTTTGTGCTCCTAGGCTCGTTTTCACCTTGTTTCTCAAGGTTAAACACATTTATACCAATTTCATGCAATAATAAGCAGAAAAAAATCAAAAAACAGAAGTTAACTCTTTGAAAACCTTATGGAGAAAAAAATCAAAATATCTTCTTTTTTAACCACCCGATCACATTACCATTCTAATACCACATGTAATACGTAACGTGACCTTAAGTACGTTTCCTGGATCGAACGTGAAAGGGCAATAAAAAAGAAATGCGAAAAATATCTTATTTCGATTCCATAACTTCAAACGAGCTTTTCGAAGTCGAAACGAGCGCGAATCCGCAACCACCTTCACGGGAACTACTCACCAGGACGCAGTAAAGCCTTTATACAATTTTCTCAAAACGTAAACTCTCTTAACGGGTCAGAGAATCCTTATGCTTACGAATGACATAAGCAACTGCAGGAGACCTTAATCTTTATATATAACTTCCATATTGAGCTTTCTCATCACAGACTCAATATAGGTTAGATCCACACTGATCGGGATCCAATTTCCTCCTGGACTTCGTCCCATTGAATTAGATTATTTATTGCATCACTTTATTATCTTTATCTTAATCAAATTACGTAATTTGGCTGATGAGTTATTGAAAGACTGAAAAATGCAATTAAATGTTGTCCAACTTTATGGGAAAAGTAAAAAATGTCCAACATAAAAATCTCAAAGTTGATAAAACGGGAGCATATTTGAACATCTATTGCTAGTAGGGTTAGGCCGGAGCCTGGTCAACCTAGGCCTGATCAAGGCATAAGACTGTCCAACTTGAGCCCAACCCTGACTCGGTCCATTTCGATCAATTTTTATTTTTAATTAAAAATATAAAATGACATGATCTTTTACAATAATTATCGAGCCTTAGGCAGGGCTGAGTTCAAACTGAGCCCGACCTAACTTGTTGACTTTAGGCTAGGTCGAGCTCAATTGTCATCTCTAATGTAGAGCATTTTGTTCCTCTTTCTTACATCAAATCCTTGTTACAATTGCAATTCAATTTTTTTATATTTTTTAATGTGTGTATTAATAAATACATATTATTTTTAAAATTTTGTATTAGCGGATTGCATTAGTTGTTAGCTGATTTTATCAACGGTTAGATAACAACAGATTAATATAGTGGATTTGACCAGCGGATAATATTAGCGGTTTGTTTAAAGATGTTTGATAAAATTAGATGTTTATTATTAGCTATTTATGTGTAAAATGACTTATGAGAGTGACTTAAAAAAATTTATAAGGACATGAGTATTAAGTATTTATATTTTAGTATTTCTTTGTATATTTTCATAAGAATTTAGAAAGAGCAAAATAAGTCAACACCATCATTTTCTCCAATATCTTCCATCGATCCTTAAGAATACTGAAAACTTTCTCAATA
>JAOTAZ010000009.1:9519683-9532065 GCA_025629785.1 Erythroxylum oxycarpum | reverse complement strand
AGAGCTAGCCTTTATATAGGTATCCTAAATCGACATTAACAAACATAGAAGACAAGTAGTAAATAGAGAGAATGACAAGTGTCCTTATATGTGTCCTAAATACAACAAATTAGCACTAAAACTTTGACACCTCCTAATACATTTGTATTAACATAAACAAAACAACACTCAAACTTTGATACCTACAATTTTAAACTATTAAGCAAATATTTGGAGCCTTATATGTTAATCTCCAAATGTCCAAAAAAGAGAGTTTGCTTTTTAACACTCCCTCTCAAACTCGACTTTACATACCAAGCTTTTCTCTCAATCTGAGGAACACTTCATTATTCAGTGGTTTCGTAAATATATCTACTAGTTGATCTTCTGTTCTGCAGAACACTAATTTCGCAGTTTTGTTTTTCACCTGGTTCTGAATAAAATGACATTTTATGTGTTTGGTTCGATTGTATGAGTGATATGGCAAATTTATTGTCAACATATATTCTTGTCAAGCCTTCTTGTGTGTGATCCAACTCACTTAAAATATATCTCAACCACATTGCTTGACATGAACTTGCTGTTGCAGCTAAATACTTTACCTCACATGTTGAAAGGGCAATCGTCTGTTGCTTCTTCGAAGACCATGAAAATACCGTTGACCCAATATGAAAGACATAACTAGAATTACTTTTTTTATCATCCAAATCTTCACCAAAATTAGTATATGAATAACCAATTAAATTCGAATTTTGAGAATGTGTATAGAATAAACCTTGATCAATGTACCTTTAGTATATTTCAAAATTCTTTTTGCTGCATCAAAGTGATCTTGTTTGGGCTTCTCTATATATCTGATGACTAGCCCATCTGCATATATAATATCTGGTCTTATATAGGTCAAATACCTAAAACTCCCAACTAAACTCTTGAATAATGTTGGATCTATAGATTTTCTGTCTAAATCAATTCTTAACTTTATGCTTGCTTCGGTAAGCATGGCTATTGGCTTGAAATCTTTCATTTTGAACTTCTTTAAGACTTCATCTGCATACTTCACTTGAGAAATGAAAAATCCTTCTCCTGTTTGTTTCATTTCGACTCCAAGGAATTTGGACATTTCACCAATATCAATCATCTCCAAGTCTTTAGTTATGGCTTTCTTGAAATCATCAAGCATATTTGGATTATTTCCTATGAAAATAATGTCATCCATATATAAACACAAAATCATGATATCTCTTCGTTTACTTTTCTTCGTGTACAACGCATGCTCGTATGAGCTTATCACAAATCCATTCTTTTGAAAATACTCTTGTATTCTTATATTCCAAGCCCTCGGAGCTTGCTTCAATGCATGGAAACTTTCTTCAATAGGTAGACTTTGTCTTCCTGACCTTTCCTGACATATCCAGTGGTTGTTCAATATAAAATTCTTCTTTTAAGTAGTCATTCAAAAACGCTGACTTCACATCTATATGGTAAATCTTCCATTTATTTTGTGCTACAAGTGCTATGAGAAGTCTGATTGTATCAATTCTTGCAACTGGGGCAAATACTTCTTCATAATCAATTCCATATTTTTGTTTATAGCTTTTCGCGACTAATCTTGCCTTATATTTTTTCACCTTTCCTTATTGATTGGTTTTTGTCTTATATACCCACTTGACTCCAATTAGTTTGTGTCCTTTTGAAAGATTGGTCAATTCCTATGTATCATTTCTTTGGATGACACTAATTTCTTCATCCATTTCTTTTTCCCACTTTTTGTCTCCAACAGCTTCTTCATATGCCATTGGATCACATGCAGACATTAGACAAAACAATGAATAGTCAAATGATTCTATTCGTTCGGTAGCATCATAGAGATCACTAAGATTTTTTTTTTAATTGATGTTCCCCCTGAATTGTTGCTGCTACTACTATTTGGTGTTGACGATGTTGATGCAGGTGTTGTTGGTGGACTTTGTGGAGGATATTGATCATCTTGTTATTCTTGTAAATTCAGGTCATCGTCATCTTTATCATCTCTTTTCTTCTTTGCTCCATCTCCAGTAGCCTTTTTCATCGAACTCAACATCTCTTGAGATGATCAGCTTCTTGGCTAAGGGGTTGTACAATTTATATGCTTTACTCCTGTTGTCGTAGCCAATGAAAATGCGTCTCTCGCCTTTATCATCCAACTTCTTTCTTTTTGGTTAGGAATATAGACATATGCACTGTACCCAAAAATCCTGAGATGTCTAACACTTGGTTTGCTTCCGCTCTACGCTTCATTAGGTATCATAAATCTGACACTTTTTGTTGGACAACGACTCAGCAAATAAACTGCATATACAACGGCTTCAGCCCACAAACTCTTTGGTAAATGCTTTTCCTTCAACATACTCCTTTCCATATCAAGAATTGTACGATTCTTTCTTTCAGTTACACCATTTTGTTGTGGTGTATATCTTGCTGTTAGCTGATGAATGACTCCATGCTCTTTACAAAAATTCTCGAACAATGTTGAAGTGTACTTTCCTCCCCTATCAGAGCTAAGTATCTTCAGATACTGTCTACTTTGTTTTGCGACCATCGCTTTGAACTGTATGAACTTATCAATCACCTCTGATTTTTCTTTCAAAATATACACCCAACATTTTCTACTAAAATCGTCAATAAAAGTTAAATAGTAATTGTTTCCTTCAGCTGATGGCACGTCAAATAGACCAGCAATATATATGTGGACAATCTCTAGTGGCCTTTTAGCTTTCCATGATTTTCTAGTTTTAAACTGTTGTCTGTGTTGCTTTCTTTTGATGTAGCTTCACACAACTGCTTTGGTTGATCAACTTCTGGTAATCCGTTCACCATTTTTAACTTTGATAATAATTTTAGTCTTGTAAAACTGAGATAACCAAACCTCAAATGCTATAACCAGGATTCATCTTCGATGACTGACTTCAAGCAATTTATCAACTCATTTTGTACATCAAGTGTGAAAAGATAATTCTTCGTCATCTTTACTCTTACTATCAATTCTCCCTTCTTATTCCAGATGGTGAGACATCTATTTTTCAATAATATGACGTATTTCTTTTCTAAGAGTTGACCGAGGCTGATGATGCTGCTTTTCAAAGTAAGCACATAATAGACATTAGGAATATATTTCTTTTCTCCATTTGTCAAAGTAATTATGATTTTACCTTTGCCTCTAACTGGAATCTTTGTTGAATCACCAAATGTAACTTTACCACGAATTGTCCCATCCAGTTTGTGAACAACTCTTTATGACCACACATGTGGCTGCTAGCACTACTGTCCAAATACCAAACATCATCATTGCTTTGCTCATTTACTTATAACAAGATAAACATAACAATGTTATCTTTCTTGTCTTCTTTTGCTGCAAAATGACTTCTTTCTTGTGTCTCAGGATTCAATTTGCACTCATAACTAAAATGACCATATTTATTGCAATTATAACACTGCACTTGAGATTTATCTCTTCTTTGTTGAAATTTGCCTCGTCCTCTGTCTCTATAACCTCTTCCACGACCATATGTCAAATTTCCTTCATTTGTATTTTCTCTTTCAAAAAATTGTCGGCCACGTCCACGTCCACCTCGATTGTTCCATTGACCATGTCCCACTTGGTATCCACCTCTGCAGCCACCTGGACTTCCTTTGTCCTGTCTTTGGCTATTGCTTGCTTGATTTTCACCGACTGATAGTTTGCTTTGCGAGGCTTTCTCCAAGTTACCAATATTATCATTCCGTTTCATTCTTTGCTCATTTGCTTGGAGAGAACCAATGAGTTCGTCGATCAAAAGTGCTGACAAATTTTTTGATTCTTCGATTGCGGTAGCGACGTAATCAAATTTTCGTGTAAGCGAACGCAAAAGCTTTTCCATTACTCGAGCATTGTCTAGAGTTTCATCGTTTCTTTTTATTTCATTAGCCACCATTTTCAAACACGTGACATAATCACTAATATTTTCTTAGCTTTGCATTTTTAGCATCTCGAACATAGCTTTGAGTGATTGAAAACGTACCTTTTTAGATTTTTTAACTCTTTGGAAGGATTTCCACAGGATCTCCTATGCTTCTTTTGAAGTCTTTGCATATGAGATTTTCTTGAACATGGATTTGTCAACACCTTGAAAGATAAATAACAACGGCTTCTTGTCTTTTTTTCGATTCTCTTTCAATTTTTTTCTCGGCATCCGATAAGGTCGTTTCAACAGCTGTATTTACGGGCTCAGTATATCCATCTTCAACAATGTCCCGTAAATCATGAGAACCAAGCATCATCCTTATCTGGATTCTCCAATTTTCATAATTTGTCTTTGTCAATTTCAAAACTTGAGGTTGGATCAAGTTGATCACTGCTTCACTAATTCACGAATAAGCAAACTTTTACTCTGATACTACTTATTGGAAGCTCGACGGGCTCTAAATAACCATTTACTTAACACAATAAGATTTTGAGGATGCTATAATAAAAGGGATGTAAGTCAACATAGATGATTTCAAGTCTTACAAGTGCGTAAGGCAGTTATTAGCCATCAAAGAAAAAATGCATATTCAGTGAACAATCTGAAAAGGATAAATGGCGACTTTACCTAATAAAACCTTTTCCTTCCCAGCTGCTCATTTTTCAAATACTACATTCATAAGCTCTTTTCTTTTATTTAATCATAAATATAAAGTAATATCTTAAATGTTTTATTAGAAAAATGATCATCATTTTCCATAATTAATATTCGAAGCGACCAACCCAATTCCAATAATATTCCCACGTAGAATCTGACGTCATCTTCGCTCATACTTAGTCGCTCCACGAATTGTGAGTGATTCCTTCACCTTTTCGATCATTTGATTAAAGCAGTCTTTGCCTACCTGTCCTATCCAACGGAAGAGCATTAGAAACTAAACGACGCTGAAGGCCAAACTAATTCCTCCAAAACGACTTCCACTGAATCTCGGAGATCCCGAGGCAGATCGTTAATTAGCTTTTGAAGGTCTACACTTCCGCTGCTTTTACGAACTAAATATCCGCAGGTCAAGTCTTATCCGATTTTAGGGAGTGAATGAAGTAAGTCCTAGCATCTTTAGGCTAGGCAGGTCCAACTCCAGTTTTGCAGGTTAAGCGCATCGGAAACGTCGTCGTCGTCATCTTCTTCGTCTTCTTAGAATTACAACTAAAATTGTAATTTCCATATGCAAACAGATGGAGACAGGTGGTGAGGAGGAGAGCTTGTTGAAGGAGTTTTACATACCTTCTTACATACTGCTTCCCGACTGCAATGATGATGGGGTTCCTGAGGCAGTCCCTAAGTGTCCGGTGTTAGTGTTTATCAACTCCAAGAGCGGTGGTCAGCTGGGCGGTGATCTCCTGCTAACCTACCGTTCTCTTCTGAATGAGAATCAGGTTTTTGATTTGGGGGAAAAGGCACCAGACAAGGTGTTACGGAGTATATATATGAATTTAGAGAAGCGTAAGTCTGACGGAGATGAGTTTGCGGCTGAGATTCAAGGAAGATTGAGAATTATTGTAAGCTTTTATTTACAGAAGTTTTTTTTAAAGAAAATGACAAATGA
This sequence comes from Erythroxylum oxycarpum, assembly GCA_025629785.1. Classification (NCBI taxonomy): domain Eukaryota; kingdom Viridiplantae; phylum Streptophyta; class Magnoliopsida; order Malpighiales; family Erythroxylaceae; genus Erythroxylum; species Erythroxylum oxycarpum. The sequence continues at coordinate 9,526,500 of JAOTAZ010000009.1, read as the reverse complement.
TGATATGCTTGCTTGGGTGCTTTAGGTTGCAGGTGGTGATGGAACTGCTGGCTGGCTTCTTGGAGTTGTTTGTGATCTCAAGTTATCTCATCCGCCTCCTATTGCTACGGTGCCCCTGGGTACAGGGAACAACCTTCCATTTGCTTTTGGCTGGGTAAAGATTATGTTAGTTTGGATAATTACACGGAAATTTGTTGGTGGGAATGGATGCAATGGGAGGGATTTGATGAACTCCAAATGATAAACATTTTGTATACATGTATGCGATTTCTCAAGTATAACGTTTTGTTTTTCTAATTTCAGGGGAAAAAGAATCCCGGAACAGATCGTCAATCTGTTGTATCTTTTATGAAGCAAGTAATCAAAGCAAAAGAAATGAAAATTGACAAGTTAGTTGCCATGATCTCTCTCTTTCTCAACCTTTCTTGTCAACCTACATTCCGTATGTGGTACACCAAAATCAATCCCTATGCTTTAATATTGATCGCACCGTAATATCGATTGGCAATACTACGTGGTTACTGTACCCCAACTTGAACTTCAACTGCGAGTCTGCAGTATGCATTATCACTAGTATCCTTTGGGAATTGTTCTTCCAGAATGTCTTTTTCTTTTTTCCTGATGAATTACTTAGTGTTGTTCGTCTAAAGTAAAAGTTTCAGTACAAAATGGCCATTGCAAACTAATTATCCAAGAATGAGATCCAATTGACATGTATAAAATTTAGCTACACTTGCAATTCTATTTATAACGCCAATATGAATTCTTTCCAAATCATCAGTGAAGGTTCAGTTACCTTTCTCTCTCCAGATATGGAAGATCAGTTGCCTTAATATATCTGATGTACCATTAATTTATGCAGATGCTCTTATGATATACCGTCACAAACTTGTGCTGCCAATACTTTCTACTGTTCTTCAGGCTTCTGTAAAAACAGTTTGGTTCTAGCTATTAGCAGACCATAAGCATTCCTTAATTCCATTTGTTTGTATTTAAGAAATCACTATAAACTGTATTGTAAGGAATTGGTCAAAAATGCCAATTTCGGGCATTAGGGATTTCTGCAAGTTGTCGGACTGATAACTTCTCATGATTGTTTATGGATTAGAAAAACAATTATGACTATGTTGGCAAACCTATGTAGACTCTGTTCACCCTGCCTTTCCATTTTCATGCTTATTCTTCACTTACTGTTTTAGTTCTTTTGTGATTCAGCTGGCACATTCTAATGAGAATGAGGGCCCCAAAACAGGGCACATGTGATCCCATTGCCCCTCTGGAGCTGCCACACTCGCTACATGCATTTCATCGTGTTTCTCCAACCGATGAGCTTAATGTGGTAACATAATTTACATTTATCTCCTCTGTAATTTGTTTGTACACTTATTTAAATCAACAGATTGTTTCACATAAAGCAGGCATGTGTCCCTCGTAACTGTCCAGTGGAACCTTAGATTTCCCCTTCAGTTTTAAGGATCGTAAACTCTTTCGTTATGCCATTATGGTTTAGTTTCCCATTAGAACAGTAGTTTCCCCTTCTATTTTAAGACTATAATATTGTCCCTTGTGCTTGTCAAAGCTAAAAAAAATATTAGCAAGGAAAAGTTTATTTGAGTGGCAGTCCTGGGCTTATTTATGGTACCAGGGTAGCCACTAATATCTTTCAATTTCTTGCTTGATTAATATAGGACAAATCTTTGCAAGATTAACTATCAGTATGTTAGGTTCTTCTCATGTGAACAGTAGCTTGGTTATCATTTTTCCAAATTTGGGTCTTGTTTGTATCTTTTCCCATGCAGTCATTTTGAAGCTGCATTGATTATCGAAAGAGTTCTTTTTGCCGTTAGTGTTTATTTCTATATCCAATCACGTAGGATATTTCAACTAGTTTGCATGCCTTAGTTGAGGAAAGCGTTAAGCCTTAGTTGAGCGTTATTCCATTGATGTTGTGAAATAAAGTCTCCAAAGTGAACGATATTTTTCAGTTTTAAAGATAAGTTAAAAACTTCTTTATCTTGTTTGATTTCCTTCTCATAACTGTCACGTGCTTTACATATGCATAATGTTATGTGTGTCTGATAACCAATATTTTGGCTTGTTCACAGGAAGGTTCCCACACATTTCGAGGGGGATTTTGGAACTACTTCAGCATGGGTAAGATTCTGCCATTAATGGGGCTGCTGATGAACATGCTCGCTTATCTTTCGTCCATTTAAGTTTATCATTTTGACCAAAGAATATCTGTTTTCCTTTTTATGCAGTAATAATACAAAAATTTGATATTTGAAAGTAGTAATTATGAAATACAAAAATTTTGCAAGTAGCCGTAGTCATCATAGTTGGAAGAGCATATACAGATCTATTTTAGGCTAGTAATGTTTTAGCTTCTACTAAAGGAAAATCGAAATGAGGAACTACTGAAATCAAATTTCTTTATTTTTTTAAACTGTGGTTGGATGTCATATGTACTCTGATTTTGGAAGTGGGAAGTCGTTATGACTTGACAACTTGTACTATCTTCTCTGCAGGAATGGATGCTCAAGTATCTTATGCATTTCATTCTGAGCGAAAGTTGCATCCAGAAAAATTCAAAAATCAGTTAGCTAATCAGGTAGACTTATCTGTCATAATTCTGTTCTTGTTTTTGCATGGTCAAGTAGTCAAATAAAGCACCTCTTGTAATTTCTTTCTTTATGCTCTAATCTTTCTTCTTTTGCCTTTTTTTGGCGATATGTCTGTCTTGTGACTTAAAAGTGATACTTAAATGTGCTATTATCAAAGTTACACGTGAACTTGCTTTTGATGTCTGCACACTATATTTTAATGTAGTCAACCAAGTTAAATACTTTCAACCTCCTAAATTAAAAGTTCATCTCGACCCTAATTTCTCAGTTTATGAGGTGTTAAAACATTATATCTCTCAGTTTGAGTAATAGAGATAAAATATTATTATTAGTCGTTGTGAGGGTGATGATGATACATGCACACGTGCATCCTATGTAATATAAGTATTAGTTCCTTATGGGAGTTTTTTTTTAATCTTATTTTGCAATATTTCTCTGCTACTATGAATAGAGGGGTTTAACCTAGTCAGTACAGTTTCTTGTGTCTTGTTATCTTCTATAATGAGTGTGCTATTTCTTTGTTGGCTTGGTACTAGAGTACTTATGCAAAGCTCGGTTGTACGCAAGGATGGTTCTGTGCCTCTCTTTTTCATCCTTCAGAAAGGTGTGTTTTTGAGATTAACCCCACTTTACATCTCCAAAATGATTATCTGAAATCTTTTACATGCTTTCAATCAATACAGGTTTCATAGGTTACATCAATATCCATTTCCATTTCCATCTTCATATTTTGTTTTCCATAAACGAAGTGCCGAAATCAGTTTTTAACTAACTCCAGAAATTTATTTAACAGAGCAAACTATTTTACCCTTAATACATTAAATATATTTATAAGAATTATGTTTAAAAAATTGTAACACATATAGTTTAAAGTTGAAATCGGTAAAATAGAATTTCAAAACGATAGGTGTGAGAAAATAATATGTTTTTCAAATGTATAATGATGAATGTGATAATCTCCCCAGCAGTTTTAAGGTTGGAACTCGGGCCCATTTGATTGCAAATAGACAGTCAAAGCAATTGTTTTCATAATTAGCAGTCAGATACTGTGCCAATTTGAACTTTCTATTTTATTGTTTAGCACTTGATGTGGCTTCATTGTCCACTGCAGGAACATAGCACATCTTGCAGAGGTAAGCATCATGAGGAGACATAATGAGTGGGAAAAGTTGGATATACCCCCCAGGTACGCATTTAAACATTTCAACCATTGCTACTGGTTTCAATTGTTCGATTTGAATGCCAGTTTGTACAATTTCAATTTCTTAGCTAATTAGTTACTTTTCTCCTTATCTACTAGTCAGGTTGGCCATTAACAATTGTTCTAAATTTTTTAGGCTAACATGATGTATCCTTATTACCATTTAATTTACAATGAAAATGCTTTATTTGATGTTGTGCCTGCGAATCTGGAGTCATTTCTCTTTTAATCCTTGTCATCTTGTCATTCTAACCGTACTTCGTATAGTTATGGTTTTGGAATCACTTCTATAGAATGCAGTTTCCATTTAATGTCAATGTCAGGTAGGGGCCCGGACTAATCTCATAAAATGTATCTGATCCGTATTCTTGATATTCTCATTGGAAAGATAAATATAGAAAACCTCTTTTTTGCAATAACAGAAATTTTCTTGCGGTTTAACTGTCTCTCTGTTTAAGATGCTTAATAGAGTTGCAAATGAGGCACATAATACATCTATCAAAAATGATACCATTATTAAAAATTTAATGAACGGATTCCACTTCAAATGTTGTGATATGCAGCAGTATCCTTTATCATACCACTGTTTTCAGCACTAGTTATCATGTAGAAAAATGTGTATTATGTTAAACTATGTACCTCTCTTTCTGGTAAACAGCATCAGGTCAATTGTGTGCCTTAACTTGCCCAGTTTTTCTGGTGGTCTGAATCCTTGGGGAACACCTCATAGCAGGAAAAGGCATGAAGTTAGTACCTATCTGTCCTCCTGCTTGTCTGTTTCTATTTGGGGTGCTGATGGAGATTCTGCATCCCCAGAAACATGCCTTTTTTCTTTCTACGGTGTTCTGACAAAATACATTTCTTGATTTCCTGAAACTTTATAGAGGAAGTTGACTCCACCATTGGTTGATGACGGGCTTATTGAGGTCGTTGGTTTTCGAGATGCTTGGCATGGGCTCGTTCTGCTGGCTCCAAATGGTCATGGAACTCGTCTTGCGCAGGTAAACTTAAGTGCATAAGCAATATATGTAACTAGGAAACAATCTATGCATTCGTTTTTTGTAGGGGCTTTTCTGACATTTCATGTGCATCAGAATAATCTTCTATGTAAGAAGCTATATAATGATATGCAAGGTGCCGTGGTGATGCAGAATTCACAATGTGGGTTTGCTAATGATCTCCTTTCATATGGAATCAAATAAGATGATGTATAGTTGAGATATATTGATGTATGAGGTGATGCACAATTGATGTATACAATCAATTTCTTTTCACTCGAGATATTTTTTCGTATAGGCACACAGAATCCGCTTCGAATTTCATAAAGGTGTTGCTGACCATACGTACATGAGGATTGATGGGGAACCCTGGAAGCAACCCTTGCCAGTTGATGATGATACTGTAGTCGTAGAAATATCTCATCTTGGACAGGTCAACATGCTTGCCACCCATGATTGCAGAGCAAAAAGCATCCATGATCCGTCTGTGCCAAGCCACCATGAGGATGAAGATGAAGATAATAACGAAAAAGAGGACTCCGTAGGTGATGAATGGAGAAAATTTGGAGCAGCTGACACGTTCAAGATTCCTGATGGGGTTGATATTTCGCATCTAAGTTGAACCTTCTTGCCAGCTTTCTTCTGTTAGTGTACTATAGTAATAATGTTCGCTTTTTTCAATTGGAATTTCCATTTTTTATATGAAAACTGAACCTCTATTGTTATACACTTAACAATCCCATTTAGCCGTCAATAATAAATGCTTGTTTGTAGTATTCAGTCAACTCGTTCCTTTTAGTCAATAATAATATGTCCCATTTTTTCTGTGCCTTGCCCGTCTCCTCCTCTTCTATATGCGTCACCTGCCTCTTCTCTGTCAACTGTCGTCCTCTCACTTTCACGTCTAACTGTCACCGTCTCTGCTCTGCCCCTAGCCTCCTCCGCTCATCCTCCCTTGGAATCGGTTGAAGACGCTTCCTCGACGGGGACCCGAAGATGCCACCGCCTACGCCGCCTGAAGCTACAACGCCGCAGCACTGCTACACCGCATTGAAGCCACCGGAGACGCGCCTGGACTCTGACTCATGACAAAACCCGAAGACTAGCCGAAGACTCGAAGTTGGTTTTGTGATTTTTTTTTTCTGATTTCGAAATTTTCATGGTTAATTAAATTTTTTGTTGTGTTGGATTGAATCATTGGAATATTGGAATTAGGATGATAGTTTTGGTTGGATGACGCACAGTGTTGGAGTTGGACGGTGTTTTTTGTGTTGTTGCGTGATCTGGGATTCTGGAATCTAGATACTGAATTGGTTGGGTTGGGTTGTGTTTGTGTATGAAATGAATTGGTTGAGTTGGAATGTGATCTGAAATCTGGATTATGAACTGAATTGAATTGGTTGTGTTTGTGTATTTAAATTCTGAACTAAATGTCATTTGTGTTGGTTCATGGTCATGTTTGTTCGGTTTGGTTTGGTCAAGAGGAAGTTGCAAATTATCATAGAAATGAATCTTTAAGGTTAAGATATTTAAGGACGTAAATTATAACATAATAAAGCATGTTTACGTTGGAACTTGGAAGTTTGACCAAAAAAATTGCAATTTAAGGTATAAAATTAGAATATAATGAAAACTCTTTTTAAACCAACAGATTTAGAAATTGAACTTGCATTTGTTCGGTACTTCGGTTGGCAATACAAACGGGTTGTTGTTAAGAGTTAAGATCCTTGGAATCAAATTGAAAATTTTTGTAACTCTTAATTTGAAAATTATGATACCATAAATAACATATATATAATTTTTGTATTCTCACATGATTTTTATCAAATTAATTATTGGTTTTATAATAAAATGAAACTGCTGATGATGTATGTCTTGTAATTATACATCAACAATTTTTAGCAAATTGTTGATGTATGTTTCGTGATTGATGAAAATTGGAAATTGATGGAAATTGATAAAAATGAAAATTGTTGATGTATGTTTTATGATTG
>JAOTAZ010000009.1:9493831-9505343 GCA_025629785.1 Erythroxylum oxycarpum | reverse complement strand
TTTTCTAACCAATTTCTTTCTAATTTAAATTCATTTTAATATTTCTAATTTTTAACAAAATTTTGGTATCCAACAGTTTGGCATTGAAAACGGGGGTTAAAATGAGCTTAGGAGGTTGAAAAGTTGACCCAAAACTCATCAAAAAGTGCTTGTTTCATAGGTGCCTATGTTGGTGCTACAATATTGTCAAAGAGGTGGTGCATCCAACGCGTGGACAGTTGGGGTGCAGCCACATGTCGACGTGTGGTTGGCGCGTGTCACACGCCATATAAGATAGGAGACGTGAGTGCACGATGCACGCGCTCTTCCCCATCACGTTCATTAATGTTATCTGACGACACGCTGACATTAGCCACGCATTAAAAAAACTCAAAATTTTAAAATTCAGGAATTTATAAAGTGATTTTTTAAAATTTTTTGGATTTATTACATTGATAATAAATAAAGTTTAACTCCATAAAAGAAAATAAGGCATTCTAAAGTCATTTTTAAGTGAATTTTTGTGTTGAGAACTTGACATGAGTGAGATACTTAAGGTTTTAGTGTCTCATGTAGTAATGCACGATAGTCGCTTTGACTGAGATTTTTCATGACAAAAGTCTTAAGTAAAGTTAATAGATGATTTTTTCAGCACTCATATATGATAATGAGATTATGCATTTGGGTTTTGCATTTATTAATGGTGCATTGTCATATATTATATGCCCGTACAAAATGTGAGGATAACATAAAGGTGTATCCCTTATGTTTGTGGATTTATGGACTACTAATGAGATTGTAGTTACCACAGTGGCCTTTCACGTTAGTATTTGAATTATTCTGCTTGCATGTTTGGGGATGTCTCTGATCTTGTATTTGGTTATTCTGCCTACAGGTGTTGACCTTATATGAGATTCTGAGATGTGCATTAAGGCATTAGATAGAGGAAAGTCATTGCTCGAATGATCTATTTGCCCACAGGTGGTAATGTGATAAGAGTTGATAGTGTGTACTCTGATCACTTTTATGTGGAGATCTAGTTGCATATATTATATATTCAGCCCACAGGTGTTTCATAATATGTATAATCAAATTCTCGATACAGATACTATTTATTGGCTTTGAGTATCACTGTTATCCTGCATTTGTGCTAATCTTTGCTTTGTCATTTTGTAGTCACCTTTTCGGTCAATGAACACAATGTCACTATTGAAACCCCGATTGGTTTCAATTTAAAGAAGTGGACAGAAGATGTATTGAGTTCAACAGAGATGACATAAATTGATATGGTCATACGTATGGATAAGCCACTTCTACCTACATCCTACAGCTTGGAGGCTGATAAAGTAGCCTATGCAGCTTGGGATCAGTCAAACATATTATATTGCATGATGATTAAAAGATCCGTTCCTGACCATCTGCCTAGTGGACTTCTAGAGACAACCATAATGTGGGAGTTTCTTAAGAATGTCTCCCAGAGGTACTCAGTCTCGTTAAATGTTGAGATCAGTACCTTGATGAAAGAATTATTCTCCATAGAGTACACTGGAAAAGAGGGAGTGAGGGAGCACATATCAAGATTTATTTGTCTCTACAATAAATTAAAGACACTGAATATTTCTCTTCCTAATGTCTTCATAGTTCACCAGACTTTGAGCACACTCCCTCCAGAGTTTAGTAATTTGGTGATGACGTATTATTCACAGGATGAGGAATGGGACTTTGATGCTTTGATTATCCATTGTGTTGCTGAAGAGGAGAAGTTAAAGAATACTACTCATAACGTCCTCTTAGAAACTAAGGGAAAAGAAATGATTAATCCCGTTATGGTTATGTGTTCTTACTTAAGGAAAAGTCTAAAGTTCTTGATAATTTCAAGATCTTTAAGGCTAAAGTTGAGAACCAATTGGAAAAATCTATCAAGATTGTCAGATCTGACCATGAAAAAGAATATTATGGAAAATATGGACTTTTAGGACAAGAAAAGAGTCTGTTTTCTAGGTATATAGAATTGGGCAGAATACTAACTCAATTCACTATACCAAGTTGTCCTGAGCAAAATGGTGTGGCCAAAAGGCGTAATCGCACCCTAAAGGACATGTTGATGTCAACGAAGAGCAAGACTAACCTACTTGATTATCTAGAAAAGGTGGAAGCTTAACCATTCACACATTCGTGTATGAGGCTGCCCTACTGAAGTACAGTTGTATAATCCTTACGAAAATAAATTACAAGCTCGTTCTACTAGTTGCTATCTATTTAGATATCCTAACCACTCTAAAGGATACATATTTTACTGTGGAGAAAGGGGAGCTAGAATTGTGGAATCACAAACGGCTAAGTTTCTAGAATATGATGTTTATGATGAGGGTGGTCCTCCTTGCCCTTCAGATGAGATTAGGGTGGATACTATAGTTGTTTCATATCCACCACTCATACAGTAAGGTTCAGTAGATCAAAGTCGTAGTACCATACCTGTATAGGAACAAGAACTCATACTTGTACAAATAGAGGTTCCTAGGGTACAAGAACCAATGTAATTGCAAAAGCCCACTAGAATGAGATGAACTATTATCTCATCTGATTACATAGTCTATTTGGGTGAACAAGCCTATGATATTGGACATATTGGGGATCCAGTTAATTTTAAAGAAGCTATTCTTAGACCCCATACAGATTTGTAGTGGGATACAATGAATAAAGAGATGCAATCCATGAAGCATAATAAGTTATAAGAGCAATTTATCTCAGAATTGTAAACTTATTAGTTGTAAATGGCTTTTCAAGACCAAAAGGACTCTTAGGGTAAAGTTGAACAATTTAAGGCTCGGTTGGTTGCCAGAGAGTTCACTTAAAGAGAAGAGATTAACTTTAATGTTACCTTTTTTCTTGTATCCTCTAAAGATACATTTAAAGTGATCATGTCAATAATAGCTTATTATAATATGGAGCTACATCAGATGGATGTCAAAACTGCTTTCCTGAATGACGACCTTTATAAAGAGGTCTATATGGAGCAACCTGAAGGATTTCAGGATCAAGTAGAGACTGAAAAAGTTTGAAAATTGAGAAAATCAGTATACAGAGGCTTCTAGACAGTGATACATAAATTTTGATGAGGTTTTAACCTCTTTTGGTTTTATGGAAAATAAAGTTAGAAGATTCTTGTACTATAAGGTCAGGTGAAGCAAAGTTATCTTCCTATTATTATATGTGGATGATATAATGCTCGCATAAAATGTCTTGACCATGTTGCATTGACATGAAAGACCTTGGAGAAGCAACTTTTGTCCTAGGTATTCAGATTCACCGTGACAAATCTCAACACTCTTTAAGCCTCCCACAGAGTACATACAATGAGCGTGTGTTGCAAAGGTTTAATATGGCTATTTGTAAACCTATTGTGACACCTATCTCTTATGGTGAGAGATTACGAGATATTTAAAAGGAACCAAAGATTATATGTTAACATACAGAAGAATCAACAATTTAAACCTCGTATGGTATACATATTCAGATTTTGTGTTCGGATGACAAGAAGTCCACTTTAGATTATATCTTCATGTTAACAGATGGTGCAATATCATGGAAGAGTGTCAAGCAGACATTAATGACTTGCTTGACTAAACATGCTATAGGGCTGCTATACATTGAATTTAGTTCAGGAACTTAATTTTTGAGTTATCTGTGGATGATTCAATGGCTAGCCCCATTTAGTTGTATTATGATAGTCTTACTGTAGTGTTGTTTAGGAAAAACAATAAGAATATCACAGGTTCTAAACATTTGGGAGTCAAATACTTGACCATAAAGGAGTTGATACAAAAAAGTGACATTAAGGTAGAGCATTTGAGGACTGAGAATATTCTTGCTAATCCTTTAATTAAAGGACTTCAATTTATGCTCCAAAACCCATCAAAAATCAGCTGCACCCTCCTTATTCTCTCCTTAGCCAAAGTTTCACTCTTTCTTCTCTTCTTTTTCTTCTTTTGTTTCACTCTCGCGTATATGTTGAAAGAATGAAGCAAAATGTCTTAAGTTTTGCTTTCTGTACCTTCCTGTTTGTCACCTTCCTGTTTGTCATCACTAATGACTAATCAAACACTTGTCATCACCTCATTGATCATCTCTAACAACTAATCAATCCACTAATATCATGTAAAAAGACCAAATTGCCCTTAATTAGTACAAAAAGACTAAATTGCCCTTTAATGCATTGACCAACTAACCGAATTAAATCCTAAAAATATTCCATAATTGTCTTATTTTCAAATTGACCATGAAATATTCTAATTAGGATAAATTCTTATTGATTGGATGTTTTAAAAATTTTTGAATGGGTTTTAAATCATTAATAACTATTACTTTCCAAAAAGGGCATTTTAGTCCTAAACTTTCAAAACTCCCAAAATCCATCCTATAGGATTTATTTTTGATCCATTTTAGTATCATTAAACTTTAATACTTATTCTGGATATTTTTCATTATTTTGAGGTTGGGTCCCACAAAAATTTATTATTAATCTGAAAATACTATTCACCGAACATGAAAATTTTTATTCAATGAAAGGAAAGTTTCTAGGCTTTACACATAATGTATGCAACCTTCCCTTTTTACTTTTACAAAGAGACTATTTTTGTGATTTGAACTTGTGATTTTATGGTCACGAAGGAACAACTTTACCAGTTGCTCCAAAACTCACCCTTATCGATAAGAAGTGGCATCATAGATTTGGCCTTCAGATGGAAAGATACAACAAAGTAGAAAGTCTTTGGAAAAGGACCTCTATCATCTTTATAGGAGGAAAATGAGAAAAAAAAAAACTTGCTCCAAATCTTGTGAATCTTACTATCATTATTAATCTTTTATTATTGGCTTGACATAATTGAGTATATGACTACAATGAAATTCTGAACAACTTTAAAGCTTTGAAATCAGCTCACTTTAAGTTTTTTTAGCAAACTTGATCGTGATCATTTTGTTTTACACGAAATAAGCAAATGCAACATTGGACACAAATTGAATCGATCCTAAGGCTGCAATAAGAGATTGCTTAGTAGAAAGATAAAAGAAAATGAAAATTAGATAAAAAGCACTGCAACAACACTACTTTATGAATTGCAAAATCAAAAGGCATTCGAATTTCCTAAAAAGAAAAATAATACACCTGCATACATGAAGTCTTTTGATTGATTCGATAATTTACAAGTTCTTATACCTTGCTTTAATATGCAAAACTATGGCAAATGATATTTAAAAAAAAGAATTCACCAATTCTCCAGGTATGGAACTGTATGATAGGCTTCAAATGGATCTTGTTATTTTCTCCCTCATTTTCTGACACCAAATGTTTTTCTCTCTGTAAAATAATATCCATATAAAATTTAGCTTTAATGAATCATTGAAACATGAAAAATAGAATAATTAAAAGAAACAATTGGTATTTTAAAATGCTAAAAAAAGAGATTGGGAATACACATCTATATAACCCAATTTGAGTGTATCTGACTCGAGGCTCAATTCAAGTAATTTATTCTTTGACCCAACATTGACACACCATATATTTCACTTTTTTTGTTTGCATATAGACATGAGCATTTGACACACCATATTGTTTCCATTTATACATCAGCATGAGTTCTAATGTGTCCTTATTTCAAGCTACTTCCTTTTTTGAAAAATGCCCCACCAAACCAACATGCTTATGTATTTACCTTTATATTCTAGGAATGCATACATCATGTCACATAATTGTATAACAAGTCATGTTCACTTAAGGACTTCTAAGAAATACTTTAAAATTAAAAACTTATATATATGAGGCATACATAATATTCATCAATAATAACACTGAAATCAACCAAATTGAAGAAAAGAGGAAAGAAAATTGAGGGAAGCGTAACTTTATTCATTACGTCTTAAGCAATACAGAAACAGAGTTATTTGTATATATAGCTGCTGTAAACGTAAACTGAGCGGGAAAAGGGAAAATTTTGAAACACTTTAAAAAGATAGTTTGTTACAACTCTGAACGTCGTTTGTTTTCGTCTGCATGCACGTGCATGGATTCAACACCCCCTCCTCAAGATGAAGTGCATTGGAACAACTTCATCTTGGCTAATGCGGAACCCATCTGCGCAGAGGTTAACGGCTTGGTAAACAAGTCTGCGAGTTGGCTTGCAGAAGAAGTGTAAGGTGTGCTGATGAAGCCGGAAACTAAATGTTCTGTGACAATGTGACAATCAATATCAACGTGTTTCATTTGTTCATGGAAGACTCGATTGGCTGCAATGTGAATGGCGGCTTGATTATCACAGAATAGAGGTATAGGTAATGCTGGCTTGAGCATGAACTCATCAAGGAGATATGTTAACCACTTTAGTTCACAGGACGTCGTGGCCATCGCACAATATTTGACCTCTGCTGAACTCTTACTGATGGTGGATTGTTTATTCGATTTCCATGAAATTAACGAAGCTCCAAGAAAAACACAGTACCTTGTGACCGAACGTCGTGTGAGTTTACAACTTCCCCAATCAGAGTCACAATATGCTTGGAGGTCGAAGGTGTTGTCAGCGGCGTAAAACAACCCCATCTTATCGGTGCCCTTTAAATATTTAACAACATGTAATGCAGTGTCCATCTGTAACTTTGTGGGAGCTGTCATATACTGGCTTAGTTGTTGGGTGATAAATGAAATATCAGGTCTGGTGAAGCCGAGGTATAACAATTTACCCACCAAACTGCGATATCGATCGGGATTGGAATATGCTTCTGACTCAACTGATAATTGCGCTCCTAAAGGAAAAGGATTGGCCACGGGTTGTGCGTGTGATAATCCCGCTACTTCAACCAGGTCTCGTATGTATTTGGTCTGTGAAATTAACATCCTTTGATGGGATCTTGCTAATTCAATTCCAAGAAAAAACTTTGCCTCGCCCATATCTTTGATAGTGAAACAAGCATTCAGCGATTGTTTCACACTCTGAATAAGTGAAACAGAGGTCCCCGTGATGAGGATGTCGTCAACATATACGATAAGAGCAAGGAAATCGGTTGATGTTGTTTTGGTAAATAGACAATAGTCATGAATTGATTTAACAAAACCCAGCTGAAGAAGCGTATTAGTGAAGACTTTATTCCATTGCCGTCCCGCTTGCTTCAATCCATATAAAGATTTGGAAAGTTTGCATACCTGATCTGTTCGGGCTTTAGTGTAGCCATCTGGAGGAAGCATGTAGATGTCCTCGTCAAGTGTCCCATGCAAGTAAGCATTGTTAATGTCGATCTGGTGTAATGGCCATCGTTTGGCCGCAACTATGGTTAAAAGCATTCGAACAGTAACTACCTTCGTAACAGGTGAGAAACTATCATGATAATCAATCCCATATTCTTGATCAAAACCCCGTGCGACTAATCTGGCTTTGTAACGGGAGACAGAACCATCAAGAGCATATTTTACCCGAAACACCCATTTTGATGTTATCGCATGCTTTCCTTCTGGCAGAGAGACCAGCTGCCAAGTTTGATTTTTTTCCAAAGCTTCCAATTCATCTTGCACCGTTATAACCCACTTTGGATCTGTCCGTGCTTCATGATACGTACGCGGCTCACGAATCTTTGCGATGTTAGCAAGAAACGCTGAATGATCCGTGGTATATTGGAAGACATCTACTGGAGCATTAACACTGATCTGATTGACGACAAAGTCAGATAGCCATGTCGGCTTGGGCTGCAAATTTCCCGGACTTGTTGGTGAACTTCCTGCCTTTATACCAATCGGGATAACCATTCAATTTGAAACAATCAGATCGTTCATATCCGCCCTTCTTACAAAACGTGCAATATTTATCTTCTTTGTTCTTGCTTGCTTTGTCATTTTTCTTTGTACTGCTACTGTCAAAAGAATTACCCTGGGATCTGTTAGTGAAAGTAGCAGAATTAACAAAATCATTTTGCGTATCAATCACCACATCTCTCTGTTTTTCAATTTTGAGAAGCATTGAATAAGCTTTATTTACAGATGGAAGAGGATCCATAAGTAAAATTTGATCTCGAACATGATCAAATTCTGCATTCAATCCAGAAAGAAATTGCATGAGTTGCTCCTCCTGACATATCTCTTGCGCTATAATTCGGGAACCACCGCATCTGCATACCGTTGCAGGTTTTAGCACACTATACTCATCCCACATTCTTTTGATTTTGTTGAAAAACTCCACTACGGACAGACTTCCCTGTCGTGATGCACAGATTTCCCTGCGGAGATGAAATATGAGTGGACCGTTGCTTTCTCCATACCGTTGCTCAATTTCTTTCCATAGCTCCCTAGAGGATGGAGCAAAAAGGAAAACGTCTGCTAATTCCCTTAACAAAGAATTTATAATCCAGGAAAAAACCAGGTCATCAGATTCTTTCCATTGCACATGCTCTTCAGAATCCATATCAGGTGCATCGTCATTCAAGATAAAACTAGTTTTCCTTTTGGCACTTAACGTCAACAACATAGACCATTTCCAGGAAATGAAATTCTTCCCTGTTAATGCTGATCTAAAGAGAATCAAACCTGGATTGTCACTATTTGGGAACTCACGATTGTATTGAGGGATCCCTCGGCTAACGTTAGTCACATATGGATCTTCTCGTTGATCCGTAGTTCGAGTCCCGTCTTCTTTGTTGGATCTGGACCCTTCTGCTTCCTGCGTCTGTAAGGCTTGAACATAACTCCTCCGGACCATAGCTCACTTAGACGTTACACAAAACACAATGGCTCTGATACCATGAAGAAAAGAGGAAAGAACTTTGAGGGAAGCGTAATTTTATTCATTACGTCTTAAGCAATACAGAAACAGAGCTATTTGTATATATAGCTACTGTAAATGTAAACTGAGCAGGAAAAGGGAAAATTTTGAAACACTTTAAAAAGATAGTTTGTTACAACTCTGAATGTCGTTTGTTTTCGTCTGCATGCGCGTGCATGGATTTAACATTTTTCCTTCTTGAAAAACTCTTAAAATTACTCTTCTAAAGCAACGAAAAGTGAAACCCTAGGTTCTTCTTCTTCTTCTCTTCTTTCTCCTCTCAACCGAAACACTCACCTTTCTTTCTTCAAAATTTTCGTTCCTTCTTCCCAAAACAAGACAAGAATTCTTTTCTTTCTTTCTTTCTTTTACTGAAGCTAAAAAGACCAAATTACCCCTCCTTGTAAGTCTTAAAATTTAACAACTTAAGTGTTCTTCCTAAACTACCCCTTATACAAACTTACTACCTTAACACTAAATTCAATTAACCCACTTCAAAAAGCCTTACTCACATTATCAAACTAAATAAACCCAACATAATCAAACTACTAAATACACCCAAAAAAATAAATATATTTTTGGGGCCAACAAAAATGGACATGTGTGACAAAGAAAATATCCAACGAGCAATATAATATTACTAAGATGATGTCTAAACTTGTGTTCCCTTACAGAAAGATTATTAAAAATTTACAGACTAAGAAATGGACATTCACCAGTCCTTATTTCTCTTCAAATTGTGTTTGAGGTTGACAAAATATATTAAAGTGGCTGAAATTTGATGTAGAGATAAAAATTGGTTTATAAGTTATAATACAGAAAGATTATTTTAAGTACCTTGGATCCATCATTCAAAACAATGATGAGATCAATAAAGACATAATTCAATGGATTAAAACAGGGTGGCTTAAATGGAGGGGGTGCATTAGGACTTTTATATGATAAGAAGATATCACCCACATTAAAAGGTAGATTCTACTATTTAGCAATTACGTCGGTCATGCTTGTCACGAACTGGTACCACATTGGGCCCATGACAACCGCCGCATAGCCGGGCTAAGGACACTTATGGTATCCTCAATCCAACTATGCAAGGCTAACTGAATATCTATTCTTCTTTTTTTAAAAAAAATTTGGGCAACACAACGACTGTATTTTAAAAATCCCAAAAGTTGCAAACATTTTTAAACACACTTCTATATTCACATCCAACCCCAACTTTAGGACTTTAAAGTCCACTCAAGGAAATCTCAACTCCAGGTAATCTTAAATCAATGCAATTTCAACAACAATATCAAAAGTTCGTACATAAAATCTTTTATAAAACACAAGGCAATCAAAAGTTAACTTACAAAATCATAAAACGTATCTATATAAACATAGTTCACGAGCCACTAGACAATAAAAGTACAAAATAGGAAACTACCCACGTACGGTGATATCCTGAATGTCAAAAGGCCACACGATCCACTCAGAGCTTCAAACTCACTAAATTAACCTACATAGTTGGAAAGCAGAGGGGTGAGTACACTACGTACTCAGTGAGCAAGAAAAACATATATCACAAATAGAATTCGATTTATACCAAGACACTGTAGATAACCTATGAAGTGAATATATATCACATAGAAATACATAGGCCCAGCCTATGACTCAGCGTATACTGGTTAGGAACCATATAGACCTAGCCTATTAACTCACTCATCCGGTGAACATAGGTTCCAATTCCAGTACACAAAAGCATAAAAACATCTTATGTATTAATCAAATCTCGATAGGAAAACTAATATCAGGATAAGCCAAAACAATCATGTGTGATACCACTAGTTAGCCAAACTAATGTGCACACCCACCGATACTCGGTGTTGGCTCAACTTTCATCCGTGGTGAGTCTGGACTATAGTCGATAAGAGAGTCATAACCCTAGGTGATGACCTCATCGATGTTTGAATCCTAGGTGTGGAATCACCCGCAAGTCCCGTAGAAAGGCTTCGATACGGCGACTCGATTTTAATGTACCAGCGTCAAGGGTACGGAGTTGCTTAATCAGTTGTGCCTAGCACATGATTGATCAATTGTTTCCTCACCAATCACAAAACAAATCATATATAATTATTATGTATAAAAATCAAGTAAGGCACCATGCCTTTATTTATTGGTCCAACCGATAAAATAAAACTGTGTCATGACTCTAAGCCAAAAAAGAACAAATACACAAAGCATACATGACTCAATTGTTCATATGTAACCTTGAAAACATTATTTCATGAAATAAAAGTAATCTTTTTCACTCCAAATGCAAAGTTGTTCAAAGCAGTGTCATTTCGTAAATACATAAGAATATTAGCATTTATTCAATATTTAATTATACAATGCATTACCTAGGTTCAAAATGCACATACATGTCATCATACATGTCTTAGAGTGATCTAATCTCATATGAGAAATATGGTTCCCCAACTTACCTCAAAAGAAGGTATACACTCTCTTAGCTTCAACAATCCTGGGTACGAGCTCCTTAATTCACTACTCTGGAGCCTTTATACATAAAAAGGATATACAATGAAATTACTACCTAAACATAAATTTCCCATTAATACACCCTCATATAGGTGTATAAAACACAATATCACTCCCTATAAGCTATAGAATTTTAACATTAAACTTCTCACAGGTTTACTTCCTTACTAGTCACATTAACTTTTCTTTTGCATTTTCTAAGGCATTTTAAT
>JAOTAZ010000009.1:9322414-9335193 GCA_025629785.1 Erythroxylum oxycarpum | reverse complement strand
AAATACATGCATATATGAAAGGAATACCTCATAATATATTATTAACAAATCATAATGTTAATACATGAATCACATATTTCCATTGGCCTAGGGCACACTACTAACAATTATGTTAGTATCTAAACTTTCCCTAGTCATAGGATTAGTGAGATGGGATATCATTAATCTAGATAGACTAACACATGTTATACTCCTTGATTGGATCTAGCAATAGATTGTATAAGCTGTAGACATGAGTTGTTTAGAGATAACATGTGGATGCTTACTAAGGGTAGTATGTAAATTAGATTGACCTATTATAAGACAATCATATGGATATTTTATTCCAATGTCAATGATAGTTTCATCATAGCAATGGTCTAAGCATAGCAATGATCTAAGTATCCTTTGACTTGAGGTGCTTAAGGACATCTTGGATACTGATATTGTGCTTTTGCTCAATTCATCGGTACCTTTTAGGGGTTATTCATAGGGTGGTGATTGGATATAGCTTGAGGTATTTGGAGATAATTGAGTAGCCAATAAAAGATCCACCACTCCTAATAGAAGGAGATGATACCCATGGCCTTTTATCAGGGTCATTACTCGAGAGTCTTTGGCTAGAGCAGATATGTGTCATAAAGATAATCTTCAATGATATAAAGAGTAATAAGATCCTCAAGACAAGGTCTAATATCACTTGGACTAAATGTGACATAGTCAATCTAGTGGGAGTTGACACTTTGAACATACTCTGAACCAAGTGGGGTATAGATGGTGAAAGGATGAATTGCATGACAACATTGCATATAGAAGGGTTTGTAGTCAAACCACTAAATTTTTGATCAATTGGGGGTATGACGTGTTGTTAGCTACTTCTCTTGACTTACTTGAATTAAGTGTTAATTCAAGTGACCATCATAACTGAGAACCTAATAGGTCACACACATAAGAGAATTGAAGGATGAGTAAAATGGTCTTAAATGGTGATTCAAGATATGAGAGATTATTTCGGGATTGTATCATGATGTGATCGTGGTAGAAAGTGTTACATTGAATGGATTAGAAACAATTATTGTTAGCTGCCAATTTGGCCATTAACTTCCCAAACTTCCATTAATGCATGTTATTCATGGTCATTAACTTCCCATAGCTTCCATTGATGCATGCTATTCATGATCATTAAATTCCCATAATTCTCCATTAGTGATGGGTGTTATGGAAGGCCAAATGGTGTAGAAAATTAAGATGATTTTAAATCATGCATCGTGTGTAAGACACAAGTGAAAGAGAAGTTCTTTCTTACACACACACTCTTTTTCTCTCTAATTCTCATATAAGTTCTTCTCTTTGCTAGTATAAAGAAAGAACTCTAGCCATCTCCTGGTGAGGTTTCATCCTTCTATCTTCGTGTGTACTTTCAATAGAGATGGTCTACATTGATCATTGTGGTTTATGACAACCAAATGTGGAGAAGATTAAGAACGAAAGAGATCGTCGAAAAGGTATGTAAATATATTACATTTCATGTTTTTATTTTCTATATCTATATGTATGAGTAGATCTGATTTTTGAGATTCTGTTTTATTTTCAACTGCGTATATTTGATATATATTATGCATTAGATGCATGATCAGAACCTTACAGAAGTAACCCATAAAAAATTAAATTTAAGAGGTCGGTCTGCATCTCTCTACATACAGGCCACGATTGGGCCCCCCAAGCCACGATCGTGGCTTGCTAAAATGGTCTCAGTCACAATCGTGGCCAAGCCTGATAAGATGGTCTCTATCAGGATCGTGGCCCTAGTTCCTCTACTGGACCTCCTCCAAATCTTCTTCGTTCTTTTGATATTTGATATCAAATATTAACAAACACATCAAAACACCTCAAACATACAAAATTAAAGCTCAATAACATACTCTAACCCATATAACACTTAGAACACAAATATCTAGCCAACTAACACATTTCTAAACCTAAACATGCATGAATAAATTTTAACAACTAAAAACATACTCAAATGCCTATTAAAACATTATGCAACCTATTACTATCAATCATCATCGTAGGATCAACCTGTACTTGCTAGAACTAGCTACAACCGTGTCATGCACTTGTGGTATTGCATAATTGACCAACTCATGAAATAGGTTAATTATTCTTCGTTTTAAAAATTGTAGATCCACCTTATCTATAATGTCTACCAATCTCTGTAGCTTTTACCCATCAATATCTTATTATACAAGCTTATATAAGTTATCCCCAATCCTCCTTATATTAGTTTAGTTACCTCCTTCCATTTCACCTTTGCAAGATATTTCTCATTACTCCTACCCTTTCATAGAAGTTCCCTCATTAATCTTTCTAAGGATTCGACTAAACTGTTTGGTAAAAATAGGTGTAAGGCCTAATAAATGTGTAGGTAATTTAAAACAGACTTTATCAACTTCATTGTCCCTCTAGAAGATAAGTCCTTATCGCATCAATTCCCTAGTATTCTTTAAAATTTATTTGAATTGTTCAAGGTTCATTAGAAGACTTACAAAATTCTCCTAAGCTCTTATGAATAGTATGAATCATCTGTAAAATATAGAAAAATCAAGCCGATATTTTTACATTTGCTATAAAATTTGAAACCTCCTTCCATAATTATTTTGTGTTTTGTGAATATAAATAAGATTCCATACATAGGATGAAGATGTATGGGGAAATAAAGTCTCCCTTTGTTAATCCTTTTTTCCCTTTGAATAATCTTATAGGTTCCCTATTAAGCATAAAGCTAATGGAAGTTTTGGTTCTATATTGTCTTAACCATAACTTAAACTTCTTAGGAAAGTCAAGCTCTAAAGATAAATGTTCCTTAAATATCATTCGAAGAGCTCATGAGTTATCAACACATTAACACATTTCTGCCCTCCTTCTAAGACTTTTCTCAACCTAACTATCAGAATCTTAGAGATTATTTAATGCAAGAAGTTGCAACAGGAGATAGGACTATACTCTTTAAAGAAGTTTGACATAGATACTTTTGGAATCAAACATGTGAAGGTTTTGTTTACTTCCTTCAATAGCTTCCCTTTTTGAAAGACCCCATCTCTACTTCAATTATCATATTCCTTATTAATGGACAAGCTCTCTGGTAGAAGAAACCATTGAGCCTATTAAAACTTGAGGCTTTGTACGTATTTAGTTTAAAAGTTGCCTTATGGACATCTTGAGATGTTATAGGCCTATTTAAGATCTATTTATTCCCATTCTTCATCTGGCATCTTATGAAAGATTTGAGAATAATACTAATAGATGTACTAGGATCTTGCTTTCCCAATATTCTTTCAAAGAAGTTAAAAGCTTCTTATTTGATCTCCTATTGAGTTAAGATTGTGAAGCCATCTTCCTTGGTTAGTGAATAAATCCTGTTTTGACTTATCCTTTATATTATGCAATTATAAAAAGAAAAATGTGTTTCTTTCACCTTCTTTATCCATAAAACCTTTGATCTCTGACTACCTTCTTCTCCTCCTCCCTTAAGGTATCATCATTAGGATTTTGATGTAGGAGTTGTTGGATACTTAGCATTTTTATCTATGTTTAGTCACTTCTTGTTTATTATTAGAGCCTTTTGAGTATTTAGTTGCTTCAGCCTTAGCTAGATCTACTGAAGTCTTCTAACATACTTAAAGCTCTTCACTTCATAAATAGGGACCTTAATTCCTTTAAGAATAGCTACATTAATCCTTCTAGTCCTGCAAGGTAATAGTTAAATATGAAAGGTATCAATTTCTTACAACTAATGAAGATATTTTGCACCATAGCTAGTGAATTATTTGAGAACCTTGACTCTATAAATTGTGCTATACTTTTAAGAAACTTCAACATCTAATGATCATTAACCAAAGCTCTATCTAGTTCCTTTATTATTAATTATCTAAAGCTTTGTTTATTGCTTCACATGAAATATCTCTCTTCATATGTCAAATATGTGACTATTGTTTACTATATACATTCCCTTAGATCATCATAATTTTTTTTACCATTCATATTTCCTTTAGCTTTTGGCCTATAAATAATGGAATTGAAATCTCCTAGTATGATCTATAGTTCATATGCTTTTAAATGGATACTTGAAATTATATTCCATAACAATTTCTTATATAACTTTAAGTTCGAACCATAGACAATAATGACATTAATTTATTGTGTCCTTGAATAAACTGCATAGTCATATGAATCATCTAATCACTTGATGCTTATGCTACAATTACTCTTTCATCATGGTGGAATTGGTAGTTTAATACTAGAGACCACTAACTTCCTAAGCATTTGAGCTTGAACATATTCTCCTTCCTTAGATTTGTTTCCAAAAAACCTATTATTAACATGGGATGTGTATTTGATTTGAGGATCCTTCGGATCTTTTTTCCCCTCCTAGATTTCCTTCTATTGTCATATATAAACCCCTCCTCATTTGCAGCTTAGTTTATCCCTTTCTCTACCATAACCACTTATTAACTTGTATAGGATTGTACCTTACACTGACTTGTTATTTTTACCTTCCCTCTAATTTATTATTAAAAACAACCTCATTTTATATATGTCCTCCTACAATCTTTATCAATTTTATGGCATTAATTCTTTTCCAGTTGGATATTCCCCTTTCTCCTTACCTTCTTATTCCTTATTATTGTCCTTTGACAACTATTGATCTCTTTTTCTTGTACTCACTTCCTAAATAGCATTCAATTCCATAAATTCTTTAAAATCTCCTCTCACAAAACTACTCCTTGTTGGCCTCTATAGTTTTCCTTACTACCTCAAGCAAGGTATCCATTAGTAAGATACCTGGAATGTATCTTCAACCATTGTTATATTTTCCCGTAACTTTAGAATTAGGATGGTTTTGGGCAACTATTTCTCCATCTCTATACTCATTCATATTCTCGGACAACCTATCCTTTTCCTCCTAGCAATGGTCTCACTCATACAAATAGGCTTCTCAATAAAGCTTGCAAGAATGCTCAACTTTCTAGTAGACCAATATTCTAAGGTTAGGTTGTCAAAATTCACCTATAAAGGTACCTTATCTTGTTTCACATTTTTAAGCTTCAAGCCTAGTTTCCATACATTAGAAAGATAGTTTAGTCTATAAGATGTATGCCTCCACTACACCTTTAGTTTCATTATCAGTTAAGAATTTGAACAAAGTAAGGTTTTCCTTATAGGACTTCCATTAACCCCTTTCCTCACCACTGCCTTTAAGCCTAATTGTTGATTACGAAGGGAGCACATATCCCCATAAAGAATCCCACCAAAGTAACAATCCAACTCTTGGACCCTTCCTTCAAGGCTTTTGTATAAGAAGAGACTATTCTTTTACAATCAATAAAGCTTAGGGCATAAAACTCCCACTTATAGCCACCAATTTCTCCAACAACTTGTTTCTAGGTTAGACTAGAATTGGAGACTGTTATAAAGGTAACAAGATGGGGGAGGTATCAATAGAGGATTTGATGGCATCTAACTTGAAAAAAAGGTTGTTTACAAATCCGAATGCATTATGGGCAAGGGTGTTAAAAGGACTGTACTTTCCTAAAACCTCTTATTTACAGGAAAAAAAGGGTCACGGGCTTCTTGGATTTGGACTAGTTTGTTGGTAGGAAAGGATTTTTTGAAGCAACATATTCAGTGGCAGGTTGTGGATGGTCGAAGCATCAATATTTGGGAAGAACCTTGGATTCAGGGTAGATCAGTGCCTAAACCTGAAGGCCTTTCTATTGGTGCCCCTCAAAAAGTGGCAGACTTAATTGATTATCTTGCTGAACAATGGAAGCTTGAGGCTGTGAGGGAATATCTTAATGAAGCCCAGCAGAGACAGATCCAAAGTATTCCTTTATGCGGTAAAAGTACTTCGAATAGATATATTTGGCCAATAGCTTCCAATGGAGTTTATTCAGTTAAACTGGGCTATCAGATATTGAAACAAGTTGCAGTGGATTCAAACGCTGGTAAAGCTGCCACCTCTCATTCGGTGGACAGGTCTCTTTGGCAATGACTTTGGATTCTCACTCTCCCACCTAAGGTTGAGGTATTTCTCTGGAAAGCCCTTAGAAATATATTGCCTACTAACTCTAATTTGGTCCATAGAACAGTGTACACTGATCCCTTGTGTCCTATAAGCTGTTGTGAATCTGAGACTATTGAGCATATGTTGTTATTATGCCTTTGGACACATTGTGTATGGTTTGGTAGTGCATTGGGGTTACAAATCTCAGGGGAAGGGTTATCTACTTTAGATGTATGGCTGCTGGAATTGAGTGAGTCCTTTAAGAAGTCTGCTTCGGGTAATTCTCCTATGATGTTTATTGCTGCTTTGCTTTGGAATATCTGGAAGCAGAGGTGTAAAGTGGTTTTTCAGAAGGTTAGACCTGAACTATTTAGAGGTATAGAGAAAAAGCATTGCTTTGTTGAATGATTGTAGCTCTACATGGCTCCAGGAGGGACTGCAGAAGATACCATCTCAAAAGAGTTATTGGATTGCACCAGCTGCTGGATTTTTGAAATTGAATTGTGATGGCTCTTTTAAAGAAGGGAATGTAGGTTGGGCAGTGCTGCTTAGGAATGCTGAAGGCATTATTGTAGATGGTCTAGCTTCAGCTTGCAATGCAGGTTCCACACTTGAGGCTGAAGCTAGGGCAGTGTTTGAAGGAGTTAAGTTGTTGGAGTGGCACGGGTATCATAATGTACAGATTGAATTGGATTCGCACATTGTACATTATGAAATTCTTAAGAATAAAGGGAATGGCAAATGGAAAATTCATCCATACATTTCTGACATATTGTATAGATTACAACACTTACAGGGTATTGACTTTGAGCTAATTAATCGGGAAACTAACAGAGCAGCTGATTGGTTAGCAAAGCAAGTACGGAAGAAGATGTGCTTAGGTAATTGGGTATTAACACCCCCATCTTCTTTGATTGGCATCTTGAGTCAAGATGGATTGCCAACACCACCTTGATTGTTGAGGTTTGAAGTGAGATGCTAGTGAGGCTACTGTTGTTAGTTCTCTTTAATGTATTGCTTCTTACTTCTTTCTTTTCTGATGTCTTGATGTACTTGTAATCAGTGTTTCTTCTTAATGGAAGTTCTTTTTCGACCAAAAAAAAACTTGAAAGAAAGAAGTATCTAATACGCCTAGTGCTCTCTATACATGAAAAAGTTGCGATGGTGATTTAAACCTAGACCAATGAGATGAAAGCCACTCTCTCCTTTTTTGGAACATAATCTTTACTAGCTAAAAATTTTCGATTGAGAATTGTGTTGGCTTTCTCCTTTATCATGTTAATATCTTCTTGTGTCACCTTTCTAAATTTCAAAAGTTTGTTTGCTATAATCTTCAAATGGTTAAAGATGACTCCAAATGACTTGTTAATTGAATCATATTAGAAATCAAGAATGTTAAAATTATCATATGAAAACAAAATAGAGGCTAGTTAAGGAAATGAAAGTAAGAATTTATGACAATAGAAATCACATGAAAGAAGTAAAATTGAAAAAGATATTCAAATTATATTTGAATAGCACCCCAAATTAGAAAATCATAACAAATTTAATTACAATGGAAATAAAATGTAAAAAATCTTAATAAGAAAAAAACTGTCATAATAGCATTTAAGTAATTGTTTGCAGCCCAAGCCAACACTAAAATTTATTTTCCCTTGTTTCCCTCAACCTTCAATGAAATCAAGTGGCACGTATAATCAGAATCATGAATTCATCCAAATATAAAATACTTATTTCGAATAATAATAAAACCTGCATCCCTTATAATTTCAAGGCCACGAACATCTATCTCTGCTTTGGGGTTGATGGGAAAAAAAGCTACGAATTGGTAGAAGGGTTTGAAATGAGTACCTTTCGTCAATTTTTATGTTTTTATTTTTATTTTAAATAATTCTAAACTTTAAAATTTTGATTAATAATTTTAAATAGCCCTTTTATATTTTAAAATTTTAAAAATAAAAATAATATCGCATAAATATTAAGTATTAGATCAGATTGGGTTTAAGCAGCCCGAGACTTAGTCAATCCTAATTTGGCCGAACACAAATGTCATCTCTAGTGTAAACAAACTTTGGAAGTGTCACTTGATCGACATCCAATTGTAATTCAGTCAAGAAAAAATATAGCACTAAATTAGCGATCTTAAAGTCCTGATTTCAATTCCAGTTCAGAATTTATACCCCAAGCGGGCAAGGGTCGGCTTCATGGCGGTGGCCATGACCATGGTCCCATTTGTATTAAACCCGGATCAGACCGGCCGGTTTGACCGGTGACTAGTCAGCTATCCGGTCCGGTTAACCCTAAAAAATTGATGGTGAATTGGATCAGTTTGAATCGGTGAAAACCGGTCAATTGATTGGTCCGGTTCGACAATTTTTATTTTTTTTAGTATTTTTAATATTATATATAATTAAATATAATTATTGCATAATTATGACATCACACCGGTTTGACCGGTGATTGAACCGATCAAATTGGTAATCAGTAAAACCTCCGGTTTGATGACTAATCTAAGTTTCAGAACAATAGTTCCTAACAATGTCTCTCCTGCAACACCTTCTAGGTAGCGAGTTGTACCATCAATGTTGCCCCTGCAACACCTTCCATATTTGCTTATCGTCCTCCACATTCTAACTCTCATGATTCGGATTATCACACGACCTTTCTTCGTGTCAGAACTACCCATCTGTCTACTCCTTCCTTTCTCTCAGTTTGATATTTTCCACTTTCAACACCAACCCACCACCACCAAAAAAGGCTAAGAGACAAGACAAATGCTATTTCTTTATTTTCTTTTTGTTCTTGTTAGTCTTTGGCCCTTTATCGCGTTGGATTTCCATATACCAAGAAAAAAAGAGACTTTTTGCCTTTCTCGACCTTTCTTTTCTACTGAAACCAAATAAACCGTCTTTTTAGGCTACTAAAGTTCGTTAACTGTGTTCCCATTTTTCCATCAACTAAGGAACCTCCGTTGTTTCCACTCTTTGGCACAGTAAACCATCTTACATGTACATTTTTGTCTTAGTCTTTTTCTTTTGTGTTTCTGGTCAAAGTTCGTCACCATTAATGAGTTGACGTTTTTGGCTGTTGGGAATGTTCTAAGTTCTGATATCATGGGATTAGAGGACAAAGAGAAGGAAGGAGTTGAAGAGGGAAATGGTGATATGGATAGGAAAACAAATAATGAGGAGGGTCATGATGGAGGAAGAGTTGGGTTTAGAAGGCATCCAAGTGAGATTTCTTTTAATGCAACTGATCAGGACGATGAATATGATGACGGAAGCCACGAAATTCAGCTTGGTCCTCAATGCACCCTGAAAGAGCAGCTTGAAAAGGATAAGGTGACTCTTATTGCTTCTTTCTCCAGAAATTTTATATTGAAAGGAATGTTTCTTTTTTAAAGGACTTTTGATTCGAGCTTAACTCGTTTGAATTTATGTGTATGTTCATGGTGTACATTGTTGGATTTTAAAAGTTCAGGACGATGAGAGTCTCAGGAAATGGAAGAAACAGCTTCTTGGGTCCGTTGATTTTGAAAATATTGGAGGTACATCTCGAGCATCCGTCTGATTGATCTGGCCTTGCAGGTCTCGACAATTTTCTTTCAATCTTTTTCTGCAATGCTATCATAAGGTTCTCTTTTCACATGAAAAAGTTGCTTCCACCTTTTGATTCATTATTTTGATATTTCGTTTTATCTTGGTCTTAATGGTTGTGTCCATCTCTGACATAAATGTTTGAGTGAGCGATAAGTTGAGGCCCCTGCAGAATTTCAGATACTAATTAGTGTATATATATGTACTGAGGTTTTTCATATGAATGGTGCATACTCAAAAATCAAAAGAATATTCTTCCCAGAAAGAAAAGCCTTGACAATATTCTCATCTTATACCCATCTTGTTTATCGCAGATACTCTTGATCCAGAAGTGAAATTTCTTCAACTATCTATCGTCTCTCCTGGTAAACCTGACATTGTGCTTTCTATTCCGGAAGACGGAAAACACAAGGCCTCATGGTTCACGTTGAAAGAAGGATGTCAATACAACTTAAAGTTCTCATTTAAGGTCAGCAACAACATTGTGTCTGGCCTCAAGTACACCAACAATGTCTGGAAAACTGGTGTTAAGGGTATGCTATTAGTTTCCAAATTTAGGCTATTCCGCCTATAGGTTTAACTCAATAATATATCTTATTTCAGTTGACAATACAAAAGAGATGATTGGAACTTTCAATCTTGAACCAGAGCCTTATACACATGTAATGCCTGAAGAGCTCACCCCATCTGGTCTCTTTACTAGAGGATCTTATGCTGCAGAAACTAGGGTTTGTTTCTCTTTTTATCTCTATTCTGTATCATAACCTTTAATTTAGTTCTACTCTTTGATTTTAATTTTGATTGTAGTTTGGTTTTTCCGGATTTTAAGATATGCAGCAAGACTATGATGGATGGATTTAGCTTTACTTTTGCATCAAATTTATGCTTTGAGGCGTGATTGTCCATACCAATCTATATAATTGTTCTCTCTTACATAATCTTGTATTTAGCAGGTGCCTACAAGGTGCTTCATCTTACCTTGTCACTAATATTAACGTTACCATGTGATGTGATTGATACATACATGCGACTCTGGCAAGCTACACATAGTTCCATCTACCATTTGTATTCATAATAGCAAGATTTCTTTCATAAAGCTAGCTTCTGCAACATTATTTTTCACATATATTTTAATCTTCATTCCTTGATCCAAAATTTGTTGTTTCATCTAAATCAATCTGATATCTTACGATTCTCCTGTGGCTTCCTCAGTTTGTTGATGATGGTAACAAGTGCCATTTGGAGATCAACTACACTTTTGACATTCGTTACGAATGGGCTTGAGTGGAATTCTCAGGAAGGAAAATTCTAATCCTCTCCCCAACATATTCAAGCCATGTTAGAAGACAAACTCATGTAGAACCGATATGACAAATGACTTGTATTTCTGAGACTTATCATTTTGTTAGCGGTCAAAGTTCATTAATTATAGATGAGTTAGTGTAGCTGTTGTTAGCTGTCAAAGTCCGTGGGTAAAGTGACTTTCATTCCTATAAAAAGATCATTGTATTTGTAATGCATGCATGAAAGAAAAACAGAGAAATATTGAATACAAGCTCATATAGCAGCAGCTAGAGTGTAACCTTGTTTTATTATCGATATATTGTTGTTTGATATATTATTGTGAGTCTACTATGTTTCCAACAAGTAGCATCAGAGCTCAATTTATGACTATGTTTTAAGGATGTGAAAAATGGCTAATATGATTCAGCCGTAAATTCCAAAATTAACTAAGACAGATTATAAAAATTGGAGCATCCAAATAAAGGTGCTGCTCGGATAATAAGATTTGTGGGTGATATGTGCCTAATTGATTGTTTAATTATTTCATAACATTTAGCAATTAATGACATGAAATTGCTTAAGATAGCCACTTTGATTTATATGTGATTTTAGTCACAAATAGGAAGCAAATAAGTTAAAGTGAGTCGAAAGTACGATATTTAGGTCATTTTCTGAAAATTAATTTTCACTTGTCTTCATGAAACAAGAATGAGGAAAATTAAAACAAGAAGAAGACAAGAAAGATGAAGAATGAAGAGCATAAAGACCACACACGGCTTGCTGGAATTTTGCCACAGTTGTGAGTGAATTACAGCAATCATGGATTATAAGATGAAGACACTGCATACTACCAAGGGAGCCAGCTGTCACATGCAATAAAACCAAGCATTTATAAAGAAGACATATGTGAAAAGGGGCTAGAAAAGTGCTATGACCATGCTGGAATTGTTGCACAGCCGTGAGCTGTTCATGGACTTGCATGGTACTTCACATGTTGAACATGTTGGAGCAACAAGGTGGAGGCTGGATGATGGACAACAACTACACTTGAATGATTTATGGGGATTAAAAAAGTAAAATGTGAACTAAAAAAGAATGGACGGCTGAAAAGCTTCTCACAGCCGTAAGAAGCTACTCATAAGTGTGACAAATATGTCATACCCGTGGGACTCTCTCGTGAGAAATTACCATATCATCTAGGTTTTTAGTATAAAGCAAAACGAGGTGTGAAACGGCTAAAAATATGAAAATTGAGGTGGATTTCAGCTGAGAGAAAAGAAGAGAGGTCTTTCAGCTGGGCTAAATTATGAAGGAACTTCGGGAGCTTCGGGGGAGCATGAAAAGGGAGGTAAGTTCTCCACCATGAGAAGACCCATAGAGGGATAGCTTCCCAACATCAATTCAGAGGCAATATCGATGCCGACAACCTTGTTAAGCATTCCTTCCTTGTATTTGTTGTTTCTTTCTCTCTTTAGAAATTATTTAAGTTATCCGATGTGTATGGATTTAGGTATTGTAAAAAGATGTTTTTAATGTGTTCATTAGATTGCTTATTTACAAATCCATTGTTAGAATTTCGATATAATCCATAATTGTTATGTTTGAAATTCATGTGTAGAGACTAATGATTTGACTCGTTAGGGATAACAAAACTTAGGTTAAATGCCGCATCATATATGGTTTTTGTCTTGATTAATTGATTTTCCTAATTCATAATGCTACTAACCAATTAAATTTAGAGATCGTATCCTAAGTTATTAAGTGGTGACTGCGCATTTTCATTGTTACGCTAGTCAAAATAAAAACTAAACTACTAATATAGCAGTGGTGAGTCTAGGTCCATCCCACAGAGAGTG
>JAOTAZ010000009.1:9292415-9305472 GCA_025629785.1 Erythroxylum oxycarpum | reverse complement strand
TCCTTTTGTTCAATATTGTGCTTAATTTGACCTAAGAGTACTTTTTTTGAATTAATGTGATTTGAGGGTCAAATTGTGATAATTAACTAACAATTGCACTCCTTTAAATTGTAGGACAATTGATATTACAAATTATTACTTTTCATTGCAGGTCAGAAGGAGAGTAGAGCCAACTTTAGAAGAGTGTAGCTAAAAGAGAAACAAAGAAATGGAAGTCATGAGATGACCTTTCAGTTAAAGTTTGCCGTAGAGAAGTCGGTGTTTCGCCACGACGAAAACATTAAAGATCATTGCGGCAAAAATTAATTTTGTCACCGCGGCGAAGGAATAAACGATGTAGATAATACTTTCGGGAAAAGTTCACCGTGGCGAACCTTCAAAGACCCAAACCATTTTCGGAAGTTTTACATACTGTTGTAAACCGACCCAATAACCTGTTTTGAGAAGAAACCTATTTTAGATGAGTTGGAGAATGCCAACATATATATTAATTGATATTCCATCAGCTGAGAAGGAGGAGAACACTTAAGACACATTTTTCACTACCTTAACACCCATGGTTCCCTTCGGGGTTCCCGGGTGAGAGACGGAGGGACGACTCCATCATTCCTTCATATCTCCCTCATTTATCCATCATCTTGCATCGTTTTCTCTTATCTCTCTCTTCATCTCATTTTTCATTTGTTTTAATAATTTCTTTTTCTATTTCCAAAAATCCAAAAATACATTTTACATACTTTTTACGATTCAATTTAGTGTAGTTAATGTTTCAAAGGAGCAAAACCCTCTCTTTACTAATTTAGTTAGCATTTCATGACAATTAGGCTAGCTTAGGTCCATTTCATTAGGTTCCAATTAAGTGAGATGACCCAAGGTTGCACTCTATATTGCAATCCTTGGAATTAAATTTTTTATTTTACCTCCAAGGGTAAGAACAAAAGACAAAATGACGAATCAGGTGGTGTGACTAACATTTAATTAACTTAAATGTTAGTAAGTCACCACCGTGCATGAGTAACATTTACGTTAAATGTTAGTCACGGTTGTAACTTGGTATGTCACCACTGTGTATGAATAACATTTAATTTAATTGTTAGTTATAGGGGTGACTTAACTAATCACCCCTGTGTGTGGCTTTGCAAATTTGTGGACACTAACTTTGAGTTTAACACATGCAGTTTGACAGTGTAACAACCCTACAAACCTAAACCTAGAGTCGAGCTATAAAAAAAGATGAATGAAAAATAAGCAAGATGTGGCGGCTGAAGAGAAAATTCATCTTTCATTCACTGTTTCATTCATTCACTCACACAGAGACACAAATATGGGAGGTGCAGAGAGATATAGAAAAATAAGATAAACCAAAGAGAGATGCAGAGACGGAAACAAAGTAAGTCGGGAAGAAGAGCAAAACAGCAGAGAGGTGGAAGCTTAAGAGAGGCCAAAACTAAGAGTTGAAGTTGAATGCCATTCAACTTGAGTGAACATTTGTTTAGGGAAGAAGCTGAAATAGAAGGCGAGAGCCAAAACTGGAAGCTTGAGAAGGACTGGAGATCTCCACAACTCTTCATTCGATGATTTGTTTGCCTATTCTATTCCTCATTTATTGCTTTGTTTCTTTCATTTCACTATCTGTTATTAACTGACTTATACTCTTATTAGCTTAGCTGACTATTATTTGTTTCTTTTGATAATCCATTCGTTATTTACTATTTCATTATTACTTTAATACTTTCATTGATAGTAGCAGGCAATTAAAGTGTTTAATGATGATGGATGAGGTGATATCCGTGATGGGCGTTGACAGTATCATGCGATTAAAGTGTTTAATCATGATGGATGTAGTGATATCCGTGATGGGCTGATCTCTTTTCTTGAGAATTAATGTGGCTATTTAGTTAAATATGCCTGACTAGGTTACGGATCTATTATCTTATTTATTATTATGGTTTCTAAATTGAACGGATGTAATAGAATAGCCAAACTTTGCATCATTTTAATGTTAAATGAACGAGAGATGAAGTTTAATATGGATCAAGAAATTATGCACACCTAGGTTAAGAACTAGAAATATATTAACTTAAGTGGTAATTAGTAGTCGGGTTTTCATAACTAATTCAGAGACTAACTTGTTGAATACGGAAGTTAGACTAGTTCATTATTCAAATCAATTTAGAACCCAAATATTAATTTTAGTAAGACGACAATCCAATTATTTTCCCTTAATCATGCATAGGAGATTAAATTAGTGAAATTAATTATCAAAAGTTTTTCCATTTCGGTTAATCTATTTGTTTTTTCTCCCAATTGATTCCGCCTACTTTTCAATTTAATTTGATAATTGTCCTTAAAATTTTTCACTTAACAATCAGGATAGAATGTTTAAGAATGCATTGTTTTTATTTTTATTCTTAATTCAAACACAATTTAAGTTGACCAATTTCACCTCCGTGGGAGATGACCCTGGGTTATCAACTACAACTATCTCGTATAGTTGTGAGTAGGATAACCTTGATCTTTTTAGAACTTTTTGGGCACAAAAAACGGTGGAAATAAACTCCAAATATATCTTCTTACTTGTTGTTCCTTCTTTCTACCCTTCTAGGTCGTCTAATTGCATCTCCTAAACATCCCTTCAATCTGCCTCTTCAATTTTGGCTTATATAGTTCAAATATTAGGTATTTAAGTAGAACATCGATAAGTACACAACCATATACTTAGCTGTGTACTTAAAAATACAATATTCAAATCCAAAGCAAACATGTGCACAAACATGGGCCAAAAATGTGAACACGAGCTCATCAATATATTACACAATAGTGTACCACTTAAAAAGGGGCATTTAACATATTAACATGCCTCAAACTCTTTAAACAGGACCATGAAAGCTGGAAATTTATAAATAATAAAAAATACAAGCAAGTATATGGTTATGTACTAGGTCGTGTTTCTTTCCTTAAGCTTTATAACATGGTCAAAATAGTTCCAAACCTCTCCAAATTTGTTCGGATTCATTCCATTTGCTTTAAATAGGTGAATTATGATCAGAAAACAACATATAAACGAATTAATCATCACAAACAATTAAAACTCTCAAATATACAAGTAAAATGTACTAAACATATACTTAAAAATACAAACAATTAAGTATTTAACATATGTGTAACATTTGTTTTGGTAAATCAGATGTTATATTAATAAAGAAGATTATATATAAGAGTAGAGATAGTTTTACAACTCATCTCAAACCATTCAAAAGGGAACCCCTAATCGAACAAGATAGACCCTGATAAAAGCTTCCCAAATAGCAACAATACACTTAAAAACCTAACTTGAACAATGCTCCCTAGAGATCCTAATATCTATAACACTTGGGAGTGACACAAGTTCAAACGGAAACAAAACATGCATTCCTTCATTGGAAGTATCTCATGTCTTGAGAAATCTACCAGCTGAAAATTACAACCAAATGGACAACCTGTGCACACAACAACGGTGAAGGAGTGCTGCAGTCCTTATAGAGGAAGGCTGACCAGATCTGCTATGATGAACCTGAATTTCTACTGCTATTTACCTTTAGTATTTGTTAGAGCTGATGTTGAAACCCTTCCATGTGTAAAAGGAAACGATTGACAAATGCCCTGGAGGAAGAGCTAAAGGTCTGTAGTCCTTGTTTCATTGAAATTGAATGTGCGGTGATCTACTGCTGCCATCATGTTCCTTAAATCTATTACCATAAAGCTTGTCTCCCCTTAGCTTCCACTACTCCGACATTGCTAAGGATAACAGTGGCTATTTGTTGGCAGATAGCTATCCTCTCTATCTTCCCTAGTTGACAGGAACTGCAGCTAAAGATGGAGGTCGAAGAGAAGATGACTAGTTGTACTCTCCTTCCATAGGTTAAGCATCTGTGACCTGCCTCCCTAATTCTATGCTTTGACCTGAAACAAAACCTTGCAATAAAGATGTTAGTGATATAAATGACTCTCCTACCTTTGCCTTCCATGCTCTAAGTTGCTCCTATACTAGGGTGATTACTCTAGCTTTCAAGCCATCCACCTCTATAGCTTCATCTTTAAAAGTCCTAGCATTCCTTTCTTTCCACAAATAGTAAACAACCACTGAAAGGATAATTGGAAATACGTTGGGATTGAAAGTTCTAAGATTTTGGGGATTGTTAAGGCAAAGAGGAATAGTATGGAGGTTGAGATGTGGTGGAAGGTTGATATGATAGTAGGAGAGGTAGTAAGTCCAAAAGGATCTGGAAACAAGGCATTAAAGAAAAGGTGATCAACTGATTCATTGTCTTTGAGACATAAGGAGCAATCATTAGGGGTATGGAAATAAGGTAGTCTATCTTGAGTTTGTAATTTGCCACAGAAAGCCAACCAAAGGATGAAATAACATCTTTGACTATTCTTTTTGAACCATACTAGGGTATGCCAAGGGGTAGTTTGTTGGGGGGTCTTAAAAAGGAATAATCTGAAGAATTAGTATAGACTTATCTGTTTGTTGAACCAGCTATCTACTCCAAACTATCTTGTTGAGTGCTAATCAGCTAATATTATAGTGGTTCTAGGAAGCCTTGGGTATCACCTATTAACTCTTGCCAGCTTCATATGTTATTCTCAATTACCTTGGAAACTGTGGCTGTCAGTTTCAGATCAGATCCGTTAATGGCCCTTGCGGTAGAGAAATGTTGGAGGATACCTCTCGGGTGCCAAGAATCCTGCCAAAAGTAAGTAGAAGCTCTATTTCCTATCCTAATTCTTAATTGGCTCCTTAATTTATCCCTTACTGCTAAAATTTTCCTCCAACTCCAGGAACTATTACTGTTAGGCTAGATACTCCAAAAATTCCCCCTCCTAAGGATTATAGAGTGAGCCCACTTCACCTAGAGAGCTTCAAGGTTATGAAACAAAATCCATATCCTCTTCCCAAGAAACACAATATTCCAAGTTGACAAGTGTTTAATCCCAAGGTTTCCTTCCTTTTTAGGTCTACAGATGTCAGACCATTTGACCTTTACATAAGAATAGGAGGAACCCTGCCCTGACCAAAGAAAGTTCCTAAGTTTGGCCTCTATCTCCTTTAGGATAGACGAAGGAAGAATAAACATAGAAGACCAATAGACTTGAAAGGAGGAAAGCACTGATATGTTCAATTGAAGCCTTCTAGCATATGAAAGGCTTTTATTAGTCCACTTGTTGATCCTAGCTTCGATTTTTTCCTAAAGGGGACTACAATCCCTTCGGGACAACCTTCCAGTAATGAGTGGGACCCCCAACTATTTTATAGGAAGATTGCCTCTCGTTAGCCCGAACATCAGTTCAATGTGGAGAGTCAAGTTTAGTGACTCAGGGGATAAGAAGAAGTGGCTCTTAGAAGGATTCAGATCTGAACCAGACAATTGGGAGAAGGTTCTTAAACAGTCTACCATAGATATAATAGATTCCAAGTCAGCCTGACAAAAAAGCATAAGATCATTAGCAAAAAGAAGATGGTTTAGTTTAAGAGATTTACACCTCTAATGATAATGATTAGAGGGATTACCATCTAAAGCCTTGTTCAACCATCTAGAAAGAACTTCCATAAAAGAATAAAAAGGAAAGGAGATAACGGGTCTCCTTGTTTTAAACCTGACTTACCTCGAAAGAACTTAGAAGGGGTGCCATTAATAAGGATAGAGTAAGGCGGGGGCGAAATACATTCTTTTATCTAATCATGAATTTCCTAAGAAACCCAACAGATACTAAAACATTGGAGAGTAAATCCCAATGATCAGTGTCATAGGCTTTATGAAGGTCTATTTTGAAAGCACAATGCTTGTGACCATTGGAAAGGTGATAATTCCTTATGATTTCTTGTGCCAACAGAACATTGTTGCCTATGCGGCGATTTTTAACAAAGGCACTTTGGTTTAGGCTCACAATGAGGCGAAGAGACTTACGAAGTCTATTGGCTATGATCTTAGCTATGACCTTATAAAGATAATTGCAACAAGAAATAGGCCTATAATCTTACACTGTGATTGGATGAGCTTTCTTTGGAATGAGAGATATAAAAGTAGAGTTTAGCTTTTTAAGAAGGTTTCCATGCTCAAAGAAGTTCTTGATTGCCCTTATATCTTTCGAACCTATTGTGGCCCAAGATTGCTTAAAAAATACCCATTAAAGTCATCGGGGCTAGATCCTGGGGCCTTCTTCAGATTAAGGGAATGGAAAAACTCACTTATCTCTTCTTTAGAGACTTCTGCTTAAAGAGGGAATGTAATACTATCAGGTAAAGGAGTAGGAAAGAGGGAGGCCACGAACTCTTAAGAAGAAGGCAGAAATTTAAAGCTCCCTATAGAATTTTGGAAGCGATCTAGGAACTGATCCTGAATCTCTTGAAAGCCTACAATTCGAGTTCCTTTGGCCAATTGTAAGGAATGAATAGAGTTCCTATTTCTTTAAGCCATGATAGAGTGGTGAAAAAATTTCATATTCCTATCCCCTTCTTTAAGCCATTTAATAAGGGAAACTTGCTTAAAAAAGGATTCCTGGTCCCTAAGCGCTCTAAAGACTGCTTGGATGGCTTCGGACTCTTTATCTTTAAGAATGGCAGAGTGGGGATCAAGCTTCAACTGCTCTTGAATACAGTTAAGGTTGGACTAACATCTCTCCACACGGGTACTAACATCTCCTATTTGACCCGAGTTAAGGGATTTGAGAGCTATTTTCATAAGTTTAAGCTTAGACACCACCTTATACATAGGAGTACTTCTAATTTGACTAGACCAAGCTTCATCAATGATTTGGAGGAAGCTAGGGTGGTTGGCGAGAAAGTTAGAGAACCTAAAGGGAGAAGTAAGCTTCTGCTGATTGAGTAATGCCTTAACGACCAAAGGAGAGTGATCCGATATATTTGGATTGAGAATGAGACTATAAGACCTAGGAAACTTTGAGGACCACTCGAAATTGATGAGCGTTCTATCTACTTTTCTTTCTCCATAAAGATCTCCTCTTTGTTTATTGGTCCATGTAAAGGTAGGGCCACTAGCATTAAGGTTAAAAATCCCACAGTCTTCTACACACTTCCTAATGTCTCGCATACCTTGCAAGGCTATAGAACTCAAAGGTTCTGCCTTATAAGAGTTCAGGACCGCATTAAGTTCTCCAGCTATTAGCCACGGATGAGGCCCTACTGTGGAGGAAATATGGATCAAGGCAGACTAGAGATATTTTCGATGATTGTGATTATTTGACTAATACACGCAAGTAATAAAGAAGGGGGAGGAACAATGAATAGGAGTAACCTCTAGGTGCATAAGTTGGTCAGTAGAGTGTAACATTGAGCAAGTGAGGCACTCTTCATTCCAAGCTATTACTATATTAGCATTAGAGGACTAATCAATGTTGGAGGAGTATTGCCACCGAGGGAACATCAAGGAACAAATATTGTTCAGGAATAAGGGGGATCTTATTCGAGATTCAATCATGCACACAAAAATAGTGGAAAGACTTTTAAGACAAGCCTTGACAGCTAAATATTTATTCGGGCTATTAAGCCCTCTCATATTCCAAAAGACTAAATCCATAAGACAAAAAAAAACGGACTTCTATTTCTGTTTCCTTCTTGTTTTCCTATTTTTTCTAGTTAAATCCCCTTCTGCCCCGCTCGTAATACCTGAGCTGCTAGGAAACAATTCAAAACTAGGAGAGGGTGAGGAACTACTTACCTAGTTTAAGTCAGGTAGAGATGGGTTGTTAGTGGCACCCTGTAAGGATGTTTCCTATATGCATTACTCTCCAGCCGAGGGTGAGGTATTAGCTGCCTGAACACCTAAGTTAAACTCAAGGTCTATCTGCTGTAGTGCTAGGGAAGAATTCAGATCTGGTAGGGGCTCTCTGCATTTGTGAGGCTTGGAAACTTAGATGGATTTAAGGTGATAGGATGCTGCTGGTGGGTCTAGGTAGGAGGGGATTTCTCTGTCACCAATTCATGATGCAGTCTAGTTTCAAAGGTCCTCCCAGTTGGTGCCCATTTCTGTTTAGGGACTTGGGGGTCGGGTTGCCATTCATACTCTAAGTGAATATCCTTATATGTTAACTCCCCTTCTTCATTTTAAGTTGCCAACAGAAAAGAATGAGGCCAATTCTTTTACAAATCTAGATCCACACATACTCAAGCATACACAATTCTGGTCATCTTCGCTATAGAGGTATCTATGAGTAAAGGGGCACCCACTGCAATAGTTATTCGCCCTAAACCCTCGGTAGTCCAGTATTCAATTAGGATGTTATAAAATCGAGTCCACACAGGTGTTGACCTAACAACTTCCTGCTCACCTCCATTCAAACACCACTTCTTAAGAAATAGAGGCTTGCCTTGGATGTGCCACGACCCTCTCTCCAGCATTTCATTCATTCCTTACACATAATCATATTTGAAAAGGAAATTGTTCGAGCTAGTAATTAATACTTCCTTCAAACCACAAGCAGCCCATGATCTAGTTAATGCTTTATGGACTACAAGGAAGGCAAGTCACTCACCGAGGAAAAAACCGATGAGGGCAGTTTTAAACTAGGCCACTCCTTACTTCGCCAATTCTGGTGGAGGCGTCACAACAATCCAGTTGTCCTTCATTTCTGGAGGATAATGGGTCAAGGAAGAGGCCTGAGATGAAGCTTCCAGTCCTGAAGAAACGACGGCTTTCCATGTTTTGAGGTTTCTAAAAGGAGTCGCTGACGGTGGAAAGGAGGAATAAGGGGCGGGAATCTGATTGGGTTTGGGAGGCAGAGTCAGGGAGACGGGTCGAAGATGGGTGGGTTCTGTTGGGGAAGGTTGATGGGTAGGGTTAATGGAAGGAATCTGGTCGCATGTAGGAAATGGAGAAGGGATCTGAGAAGACGCAATCGCAGGAGGAGAAGGGTCGAAGTTAAGCGGAGAGGGCGACGCTGGCAGGGATGGAGGAGACGAAGCCATGGAGAAGGAGGGCTAATGCTTGAGTCACCGACGCTGGAGTCTCAGACATCGTAGTCTCACATTGCTCGATATTCATACATATTATAATTGTCAACATGATATATGTGTAACATTATTAATGTCTTACAAATATTAATAGTTTTAATATTAAATATTATATTGAGAAAACTAATATAGTTCTAAAGTGCCTAGCTTTTTGAGATTTTCTCAATTCGATGCCCAACTGTTTGAGATTTTCTCAATTTGGTACCTAAGCATATTAGTATTTTACTGATTTGGTTAAAAGAATATTTTATTGTTCATGACATGTAGGCGTCCAAATGAAAAATTATTTGTCAACTAATCATCCATATGGATTAAAACACCTAACCCAATGTGTGAAATAGGTTATAGATTTGGTGCTTTAGTTCATATGGATAACTAGTTAGACAAATAATTTTTCATTTAGATGTCTACAAGTTATAGACAAAAAGGATTTCATAAGCCAAATAAACAAAATGCTATCAGAACTAATATTTTAAATTGAGTTGTTAAGGTTATAAAAGAATTAAAAATTAAATTATGAAAATTTTGGCGCATTGAAGCACACGAATATTAGATCAACCCGTTACGAGAGATCCAAAATGTGGTTAATAAACAAATGTACGGAGTAAAGTTGCAATGAAAGTGAGTCTACATGAAGAGCGATGTAATTATGCTTCAGCCTCACCTCCGATTGGGTAAACTTCGACAAGACTTTTTTATGAGATGGTGGATGAATTAATCCGTCTCTCATCCACCGTCAAAAAAAACAAAAGAAAAGGTTGGTCATACAAAATTAAAAACAAATCTTTAGATGAGAATTGATTAGGAAAGCCCACCCTACATGGAGCCTCATTTTGATTGAAGAAAGCATTGTTTGTTTTGTCTTCCAAGAAAGAACCGTCCCAAGTTGGGGAAAGTGACATCAACCCAAGATGCCCATTTAACTGTAAGCACTGTCACCGGCTGGTACCACCCTCTTAAGTCAGGACCCCTTTATATCTTCAATTCACGAGTCCATCTTTATATAATCTCATCACCACATTTCATTTCCTTCACTTCTTCTTTCTCATTCCCCACCAGAGAATAGTGCTCTACGAATTACGCCTGGTCAGTTCAACGTGTAGTGCCGTTGCTATCTTTCCTTTAAGTAAACTATTTCTATGGATCTTTATTTTCATTTAATGTGATATCGAAATCTTTTAGGCCTTCATTGCAAATGTACATCTTCTGTGTTTTGGTGCTGATGTAGTTGGTTACTCTGACTTCATACTGACATAGATCTGTCTTCGTTTGTTCTCTGTTGATGTCCATCCAGTGGCTGTGGTTTTCTTGCTTAAATTCTACTTTTCCCCATCTCTCTGTGCTTTCTTCTGGGGTTGCCACAAGTGTGTTTTGACTTGTTTTTACTAAGGCAACCCATCACTCTCACTGAGTCAAGAAATGGTAATGTAACTAATAAAAAAGTTCAATGGACTTCGAAGTCGGATTCTGATCTGAGTTTTGGCAAAGCTGTGTTAATTTCTTTGGATTTAGCAAGTTGTTATATTGCATCTCATTTCCCGTAATTCTTTCCATTCATTTTTCTCTTTCATGGTTCTAGTTCTCACTACCATCTGCCATTGTATGCACACTAATTTGATATGCGGCCTTAGATCTCATTTTACATTTTCTTTAACAAAAATTCAGTATCCCCAGAAAAATAAAACAAAGATAGTTGGATCCTTTCTTAGGCATCTATTGTTGAACTTTTTGGTGTTAACTAAGCAAGATCTGGTATTTGGTTGAGTCTTTACATTTTCGGGTTTATATGGTTTTCGCATTCATTAGGTAACTTGGGTATTGCGGGTTTGGAATTTTGGTTTTGATTTATGAAACATTAGCAAGTTCTTCCTGTTCAAATTTGTGATTTTACTTTACATTGATGTTGACATTCAATATGATTTGATTCTTGCAGTAACTTGGGACTGGTCAAACTATACAGGGCACCTCATATTTTTGTGAAAATTATGGAGATCTCCTCGATTCTTCTGTTGAGTAGTGCACTGCTACTTTTCTTTACAGCGCCAACATATGCTCAAACATCCAGTCCTCCAGCACCAACACCAACATCAACGTCATCACCATCACCAGCACCAGCACCTGCACCGGCTTATGTAAACCTCACACATTTGCTTTCAGTAGCAGGCCCATACACCACCTTCCTCAACTACCTTGAATCCACCAAGGTAATTGATACCTTCCAAAACCAGGCCAATAATACTGAGGAAGGTATTACCGTCTTCGTGCCATCCAACCAAGCATTTGATTCCTTAAAGAGGCCTTCTTTGACAAAGCTCACTCAAGACC
This sequence comes from Erythroxylum oxycarpum, assembly GCA_025629785.1. Lineage (NCBI taxonomy): Eukaryota > Viridiplantae > Streptophyta > Magnoliopsida > Malpighiales > Erythroxylaceae > Erythroxylum > Erythroxylum oxycarpum. The sequence continues at coordinate 9,294,134 of JAOTAZ010000009.1, read as the reverse complement.
AGCTTAAGCAACTCATGCTTTTCCATGCATTGCCACATTATTATTCTTTGTCTGACTTTAAGAATCTTAGTCAAGGAGGCCCTGTTAGTACCTTTAATGGTGCTGGCCAATTTGCCTTGAACTTCACAGACACATCAGGGACTGTGCACCTTGATTCAGGATGGACTAGAACTAAAATTACCAGCAGTATTGACTCAACTGATCCTGTTGCGATTTATCGAGTTGACAATGTCCTGTTGCCTGAGGCAATCTTTGGAACCAATATACCTCCAATGCCAGCTCCAGCACCAGCTCCTGAAAGTAGCCCGGCTGCAGATAGTCCAGCAGCTGATGCGAGTTCAAAGATTCATGCCCCTGGAACATCCCCTCCAAGCTCGTCTCACAGGATTATCAACTTAGGTGTCTGGAGTCAAATGGTTTTCGCAGTTTCAGGCGTGCTGGTCTTGATCTTGTAAAAGAGAGAGTAATTCGTTGGTGGTGGTTATTAATTTATGTCAAGGGGGTCCGTAAGAATGAATTCATTTGCTTTGTTTTAAAACCATTTTTTCGATTATGTATGTGTGTATAATCAAATATTGGTTCTTATGTATTCTCTGTTTTGGTTCTTTCGAGTTGAGCTGCATATTCTGAAGTAATCAACTTCTCTTGATAAAATCAGATTGCTGTACACAAGGAGAAGAGGCTGATTGTGGACTCAAATAATAGCAACAATGACTTTTATTCTATGGACTCAAAGCTGATAGATTGACAATTAGTGCCTACAAAGTTTGATTCGCTGTACTCCATACCTTGAATGAGACTTTGCAAATCATTAAGTAGCTTGTGACTTCCATTAGAATCCAAGTATTAGCAACCCCTTTCGGACGTTACTTTTTGTCCATTTCACGTGTTTAGTAGGTAGAACCATCCAATCACCTTAGAGGAGACCATTCTAACTTTTGCATTATAAAGTGCGTCGAAGCCTTCTGGAAAAATGAGTGACGTGAAATTTTATGGACCACGAGCCAATTAGGCGTTCACATCAACTCACCGAACTCAAATCTTCTTGACCAGGTGGAGGGTAAAGGCGAGAGATAAAGAGAGTGACCCAGGTGGTTGTGGATTGTAAGGACTTGCTTTGATGGAATAATTGGCGAGCTCGCGAACCCCTTGCAATGACCTTAGCTTTGCAAAAAACGACGTCTCCTCGTGAGACTTCCTCTAATAACACTACTAAAGGCATACTATAACACACACACACACACTCTTTTTTGAATGTTCTTTTTGTCATTGTTTCTCTTCCTTGATCCTTTTGTTTTATTCCTGTTCCGAAACCGGGATAGAATACGATCTCGATCGTAGTGGAATAATTACAATTTTTTTTTAACTTTAATATTTCAAAAATCAAGATCTCTTTAATTCTATAAAATGATTAATACGTGAACCATACCAAAGTATAAATTGTAACTATCTTATTTCGAAGTTTGATTTTTGTCTTATCTTATTCTTATAATCGCTTTCAAAATCGATTCACCTTAACCACGTAGACATACAATTGTTCAATCTTTAATTGTATCTAGAGAACAGGTTGAGAAAACTTTATAACTCTTACAGAAAAAATTAAGCAAGAAATGCTATCTCTACTAAAACTAAAGTTTATTTATAATAAATTTTGGACATTTTAATAATTTAATTAAAATTAAATTCTAATTTTAATTAAACTTTAATTAGAATTACAAA
>JAOTAZ010000009.1:9249726-9272292 GCA_025629785.1 Erythroxylum oxycarpum | reverse complement strand
AGTAATTTAATTCATTTAGGAATCAAAATGTTCAACCTAATTTAATTACTCAAAGAGTTGGAAAAGTTATTTTAGATTATAAAGAGCAATAACTATAATCAACCAAGAATTAAAAATTTCATACATATAATTTGATTTTTTAATAAGAAATTATAGGATTTTATTTTATATGTTTAATATATTATGCGTTTATGGCATGTTTATATGTTAGACATTTTACATGCATTTTTGTATTTGATGAGATTAAAAAATTGAATTCCTCTGTGGTTTTGATTTTTCAGATCTCAAAGTTTTGATTTGGGAATTTCAGGGTTTCTTTGGATTTTCTTATTCCTTTCATTTCGAATTATTTCTTTGATCGCTAGTCATTGGGTTGGGTCTTTTAGGGTTCAAACCTTCTCGGGGTTTCTTCTGATTGCTAGTTCTTTTGTGGTTTAATATCAAGATTGGTTTTTTTACATATGGAGTTAGGCTAGAAATGAAATGTTATGAAAATAATATGCCCCCTTGTAAAGCTCCCTCGTAACCTTGAAGATCTTCAAGTCCTCATTTTTTTTTCACTTTTGTTTTCTGTAAATTTGCTAATTGTACGTCTCTTTAGCTTAAACTAGTAAAGTTTCCTTCTTTTGTTGCTATCGTTCATAGGTCTTGCTTCAAATCTCCTTTGATCTTCGCATTCTCAGATGTTGTGTCTTCACTGGGATTTTTTGGTTTATGGATCCGTTTTCCTGTCATTGTCTGTTGAAATCCGATTAAAAGATCTCTATTTTTTTACTTTTTGGTGTTTTCTCATATCATGCGTATGTATGATTTCAACTTTATGTATCTAATTTATGGATTTCTCTTTAGTCCTGTTATTCTATGTAGCTCTCTTTCGTTTCTTTCTTTGCATGGTTTTATTGTGATAATATGTAAGTGTTCGTTGGAAAAATACCTGATGTCATGCATAGTGGGATTAAGGTCACATGTATGTGTGTATTTTGGGTGATGTGAAAAATGTATTTTGTCGATGCCATTGTGCTTCCATCACCGACGCTACTATCATTCACTACTAATAGGTTTCCCACGATCATCGACCCAGGTATGTGTTTACCCATTCCCCAGCTGCTCTCTGTGGTCCTTTAAGTAGAAACAAGCACTTGTTATTATTATTATCCTTTTATTTAGTTTCTTATTCGTGATAGTTTTATCATTATTATTTTTTATTTTTTAGTGTTATTATTATTATTATCCTTATGTATTTATGATAATTTTATTTACTTAAATATTTTGCGTACCATTTTTTACTTATTTAATCTTTTAACCTGCACCACTATTTTCCTGTCACATCTACATGTGGGTCTACAGGAAACAACCTCTCTACTATGTAGGGATAAGGCTGCGTACTATTAGACCTCCCCAGACCCCGCTTCACTACGGGACTTCGGACTGGGTGTGATGATGATGATATTTGAACAATGATAGTAAGTTATCAAAGCATCACATTTTGGAAAGTACATCTCCAAACTCTCTACCTTTACTCTGCACATTCTACACTTTAGATTACTGAAATACTATGAGAATGAAATTACATTGAGCTTAAAAAAACAAAAAGTTTCTAAATTCTCCATGAAGACACCAGTGTGTTGTTGCATTTTCTTGCAAAGTGGGCGATGATAAATTGCTCCCTTATGCTTGCTAATGATAAGGCAATTATGCTTGCTATTGTTGAGGCAATCATTGTGCTTAAGTTCTTTTCCTTGACTATTAATCTTCTTGAGTTTCTTTCTTTCCATATCTCATGAAAAATATGTAGCCATTTCCACTAAATAGGCATTCTTATCCTTATTGGGTATTGGATTCACTTGTATCCATTGAATAATGTCAGCTAAGCTAGAAGAGTTGATATCCCGGTGGCATAGTTTAGTGATCTTCAAAAAAAAAAATTTGGCGATTCTAGATTGGAATAATTGATGGTCTCTAGTTTCGTCCTCTAGCTCACATAAAGCATAGGTTTTAGGTTTGAGAATGTGATCGTTGCCTTCATTATTTAAGTATAAAATAATAGTTTTGTTTATTGTAAGACTTGTTGAGTAATTCGAGGTCCTTCTAATCTAAATATGTTTTATCTTAAATTAATGAGTCATACTTAACTAAATTTGTATGATTTAGATAAGTGACTCATCATCATATGAATTTAGAGGTAGGGCTAGGAATAACAAATAAGATAGGTTTTCATAGGAGTTTCTAGCTAGCGTATCTAAGGGTTACATAAGATGTGATTAATAAGGATGTTTTATACTTAATTTAAATTTAGTTAATTTATCGAATTGTTGGTGAATAAAATTCCTTGAACATAGGTTAAGCTTGAAAAGAGTTCCCAAAGTTAGATAGAAAAGATATATATCCATTATGTAATACTACTATTAATCCTTGTTAAGGTTTTTCGTGACAACCAAGAGTTCTCAAAGTTAGATAGAAAATCTATATATCCATTATGTAATAGCACTATTAATCCTTGTTAAGGATTTTGTGACAAAGAATCAAAGATATGACAATATCATATAAATGAAATAATAATAATAACATTTTGAATTGTATAATGTCTCATTAAAGTAAATGGTTACATGTAAGATGGACGTCAATAGCATGAAAGCACGATACAAGAGGCTGCGTAGAATAGATCTAAGATGTATAATGCTTGGATAAAATCGTTCCACTCAACTTAGCATACCAAAAGCATAAATTAGAACTATAATTAAAGACATTTGCTATAGTATGATAATAGTTTCCAGTAGATGATATTTGTTTGAATATTTATGTCAATACATGATTTTATATTTATATATATATATTCATGTTTTTAATTATCTAATATTAAAATGCAACTAGCCAATTATCTATATGACATAAACTAACAACTACAAATGACAAAGACTAATAATAAACATCATGTCTTAGAAAAGCATCGGCAAAAATTTTATTTAATTCAACTAATATGGACACACTGCAGTTTGTATCCTTTGTTTAATTATTTAAATTATGCACAACTATATCATTTTACTTATCATCTTATATTGTTAAATCTTCATATAAATGTTTAACATGAACTGAAACATTATGTATTTAAACCATATTTTTTGACATTGCATATTCCATTACCAGTAGCCACCAATTAATTTTATCAAACCGTGTAATTAATTATCATAGAATTAGTATTCAATTCATCACCTAACAATTATTAGCTATCCACCAACAATTAGCCACGTACTAAACTCCCTGGAGCTAGAATTGGATGCAAAAGTTCAGGGAGTTAGAATGGAAGCAGTGCCTCTTGACAATTCGTACAATTGTTAGTAGTGCCCAATCTCAGAAACCTGAATTGCAGAGGGAATCACAAAGCCAGCAATGCCCTGACTTGCATTTTCATTTGAGACATGCATTGCAACAATCCCACATTTACAGTTAACCTCCAACCGTACCTGGAAATACAGACTCTTGAGGGGGTCTCCCCTTGCGAAGAAAGAAAATGGGTAGAAATTTAGAAGGGGCAACCAACCCCCTTTCCAGGATGCTCATATGTAATTAACATTTGGATCAGGATTGATACAACAGTGGCTACTTGTCATCCATTTTGACCGAGTTTAGTCTTCTCAATCTCTGATCAAGCTCTGCCATTACAGCAGGTTCTTGCTTTTTCCTTTGTTTGGATATAGTATTTGTAGTCATTGATCCTATCTTATCGAATGCAACCTGCATAATTTGGATAGGGAAGAACTTAATATCAAAATTAAGCACAAATCAATGGAAGCCACCTTTTACTGTTTATCAATCAAACTTATCAAAAGGATCCACCAGATGATAACAATTACAATCTCATGTTCGTTTCACCTTCAAAAAAGGGACACGGTGAGGAAATTCTGTCTGATAAGAAATCCAATACAAGTGCCAAGGGGAATTGTCTTACCGTCAATAATTCATCAGGATCAAAAAGGTGATGTGTAGTTTTCTGTAGTACGTAAATTACATCACCAACATGGTGAGTTAGAAGCAACTCCTCTTCCTTCATCTGTAATCAATGATTACAATTAAAAGTTAATGCTCTGTTAGTTATCGATATTTCAGAACACGTTCCAATTAAGGAAATCCAGATAATACTAAGAAAGCATGAGATGTAATTTTGTACTATTATACAGCTCAAGCACCTTGAATATAGCCAAAGCTACATGAAACAGAACCTTTGCACCCTCATAGAAAAGGACATCCCACACCCGCAGGGTTGTCTGCCAAAAAGTCATTCAAGAAGGTATAGGTTTCGGTCTTCAGAGAACTTGTGAAGTACATATGTTCCGTCCTTGTGGACAAAAAAGCAATTCATATTTTCCTAACCTCTGAGGGCAAGCTTTTAGAGAACAGGCAGAGGAACCACTCAGTGGCAACGAGGGACACATCAAACTCCAATTCCTCCAAATGAGCAGCTATCCTGTGATTCATTTGTACTTTTTAATACACAAAATAATCGATTTACGAACCAAATAAGTGATCAATGTAGAATTACCTTGGACAATTTTTAGCAAGCAAATCCTTGAAAACTCTTTGTTCAACATGACACCCTGATAAGTTATTGGTATAGCAGTCATTGACTAAGACATTTTCAAGGAGGACAGCCAGCATCCAGAAAGCGTCCTCCTCTGTTTTCATCACTAGCAACAGCAACGCTGCAACATAATTTAGGCCCTGCACCAACTCTAAGTTTCAATAAAGAAACACATAAATTTAAGTGGGGGAACATAACAGCAGCCTACAAAAACAAGCCACCGTCCATTCACAAATGAAGTTGGTGGTTGCAAGATACCTATATATGGAAAAGGTTTAACAACCCATCCCTCTTGCACCTATCAGATTTGAACACTGGTAGGAATCGGAAACTTTTCTTTGGTTCCTCTAAGCTAGTTACGTCTAATTCGAGAGAGAAACTAAAGAAGACATACATCAATAATACTAATAACATTCAAACAAATTCTGCATTATGACACATGGAACTATTCAAAAGATAGTGATAAAATGATATACATTTGTCAGTTGTCACAGCTATGACAAGAAAGACATAGATTGAGATGAGAAATGTACTGAACAAAAAAAGGTTATATTATGTGTAAAGATGTGTGATCAATACAGTTGTCATTTTTATTTTAGAAACAAGTAGTTTCTAGGAAAAAGTAGCAGTTATTGGGAAATATAAGAACAAATGCAAATCTATCAGTTTTAAGAAAATTCAGAGGATATAAAAGTTGAAGGAACTTGATAAACAACTACAGCAAGTACTAAAAACCTTATATACTCTAAAAATATTAAACGATGGAACAAAATGTCTTATTGAAATTTCAATATGATCAGGATACACGAGGGTGAATGATGACATAATTATCAATGTGCTAAAATTATTCTAAAGATTTAACTTGCTCAGGAATAAATGCAGTAGATCATGACAAAATTTTAGGTGGTCCCTTATAAAAAGAATGGAAACAAGAATTCAACCTATTCTATTATCTTGTCTGAGGTTTTAAGGTAGTCTATCATTCTGTAATTACAATAGTTAATCACAACGAGGAACCAACCTGACAGTAACCAACATCAGAATCACGGAAAGAATAGCCAACAAGAACACGTCGAAGTGCAGCATGACCCTCTGGAGTGTCCAACCATGCATGACCAGGAAATGTTCGTGGCAGGTCCTGTAAACATGAACAAGGAAAGACCTATTTAGCAAAAAAAAAAAAAAGAGTGAAGGGCCATTTTGGCAAGATGGAAACATCTTACTGACATGGATGCATTAATGAAGCTCTTACCAACTGATACTTGTCAGCTATTTCACAAGTGTATAAAATTTAAACAGTATAATTTTTGGAAATCACATGAAAATTTGAAAAATACAACTATTTTGCTAACACATATTCAATCACACCAAGCAACTGATTTTTCTTTTCTTTTTCGTTCCCTGAGATTGAAAGAAAGCATAAACTGCCGCCTTGGACATATTCCTTATTGTGTAAACAAATCGGAGCAACCTCCATAGCTAAATTGTTGTTGGAGGCCATGTTGAAAAATGCCAATATATAGGATCTTGGAATATTCCACAACCTCAAACAAATCCCTCCTCCCAAAAAAATGCCAAAGAAAAGTTAAATCAATCCATCATACATTCTGGATACCGAAGAATATTCATATTTCTGAGGAAGCAAGTATCATAATTCATGATGTTAGTTCCTTTAACATGCCTCTACCTTCAACATATTTTACAAATTAAGCTATAACCTGTTTCCATTCCAACAGCATATACGTAAAAGGATAGGTAAGCTACAATAACGATTCTAGAAATATCAGTTGACAGATGTCATAAGTATCATTACATCTAATTTCCTCCAAAATGAACATAATTCTTATTGTCCTCGATTCTAAATTCAAAAGTGAAACTTAGTACATTTACATCCATTGATTCATCACCATACATTTAATGCAGTAAATGATAAATTTAAATGGTCTGAAATTTCAAGATCGACCTATCAAATGAATGTAACATGGGGTAATCAGATAGCTATCTCAATTGCAGAAAAAGTGACTGCAAATTCCAATTCAGTAACAAAAAACAAAACCATTAAATCCTTCCACATCAAATACATAAATAAGAACAAAATTAACTTCATCAAATATATGGAAGCCAACAGTCAAATACAGGGATCAGATAACAGATTAGCACTTCAGTGACAAATAGAAAGGAGAAAAAACACTGATACATAAAGTTAGACAAGGCATTCACATTGATCAATCAAGCTTGTATAAGCATCAAATATTATTTCCTCAATTTTCAATTGAAAACAAATCATGGCATAATTGTAACACAGAATGTGAACAACAATACATTGACAGCAAATGTCAAAACATAGCGCATAAATTAAAAGATAGCACAACAAAACATTCCAAGAATTACAAAACATACTTCACTGGAATAGAAATAACCCAATTTCAACGTAACCGATCTGTCACATAAAGTTAGACAAGACATTCACATTGACCAATCAAGCTCGAATAAGTATCAAGTATTATTTCCTCACTTTTCAATCGAAAACAAATCATGGCACAATCGTAACAGAGAATGTGAACAACAATACATTGACAGCAAGTGTCAAAACATAGACCACAAATCAGAAGATAGCGCATAAAACATTCCAAGAATTACAAAACACGCTTCACTGCAATAGAAATAACCCAATTTCAAACTCACGTGATCGATCTGTCTTGTAGCTGGAGTAACCTTTCCCTCAACAGCCTTCGTCAGATCATTATAGTAGCTCTCAGGCACCGTGGACTTCTTCTTAGCAGCCCCGGAAAGGGAAAACCAAACTTTTGGCCTTAGTACAGGCGGTATTCCCTTCCTAATAAGCCTCCGCAAAGTGATCGTATTAGCTAAAGTAGACAATTTGAGGGAGGATTTCAAGGCAATCCCTTCAGTAATTGAAGAAACTTGTGGCTGCAAGTACCAATTTGCACCTTTGCTGGCCTCTAATGTCCACCAAACCCTGCCCTGTTGCCTCACCTTCTCTCTCACCTCATTCAACACATTAACATCATCTACATTTCCTTCTACAGTAAACCCATAAAGGTCCTGGAATTTGACCGTTAAATTTGCTCTCCTTGAGTGGATACTAGGCCTCAAAATCGGGATATGAGGCTGGAAATCTAAGGATATTTCCCTTTTGTTATGTGTACGGTACATATCTAGTTCTTTTTGCCAGCAGACAGATCAAGAGAGGTGGGGAAGGCGAAAGAAGGTAACAAGGAGAAAAAAGCTTATTGTTTAATTATTAGAAAAGGCCAAAGGTTGAAAAACCTTGAAATGGTCAATTTCTGAAGCTTCAAAAGCTTGGAATAGAGATGGCTTCAAAAGGGTATTTAACTATTAAACATTAGAAGACACACATGGAACAAAAATCTCTAAGCACCTGAAAATAGCATATTCGGAAATAGCTGGAGCTCTAATCTCAGAAATGAAAATTAAAACATGAAAGAGACAAATAGAGAAACAAAATCATATAAAGCTTTTACCTCAAACTTTATCAGAAGAGAAGATAATGAGAGATACCTAGACACCCAGAGAGGGAAAGTTTTATTTACAGGCTCAAAGAGCAGAAAGGATGCAAGAAAAGCTGAACCTAGAAAACAGATCTTCTCAGTAATGCATCCAGAGAAAGAGAAGGAGGAGAAGATGAGAAACAGAGAAAAGGACTGGTTCTTTGCGTTATCTTTATGAAAAACTTCTTCACTTGAAAGAGAAAAATGGTGACAAGAAAAGAGAGGCGATGATGAAGGCAAATTTGAAAGCACAAAAAAGAACCTTTGTAGTTATGGAGGACTCAACGAGAGAATAGGTGGCCTGATGTGGGCTTGTAGATAAAATGGAGTTGAAAAACTGGAATAAGAACCAGAAAGGACTAAACTGCAAAATAAATATTTGTTTAGGATTTTGTCGCACAATTTCCACTAAATCCAGTCCTCAAAAAACAATTATCGCAAAATTTCCATTAAATCCGGTCCTCGAAAAACAATTATCTGTTTTGTCTCGAACGTTAGTGGACCCTCTTGTTTTGGTTTAATTTTGGCAACAAGAACGTTAGTGGACTTCCAAATACAGGTCTCGTGTATGTCAAAAGAAGGTAGGCAGAATGGCCTCCGTTGGCTAGTACTCGAATGACTAAAAAACCCTTTTCAGTTGTGACTTTGTGTTTTTAGTCGATAAACGACATGTAGAAGTTTGAAAAACAAACAGAAAGTAGTAAGTTGAGGAGACGACACATTAACAGTCTTAAATTGTTTAGTGTTAGTAATTACACGTAAAATTCTCTGTAACAGGTCGATAAAATTTATTGTTATTTCATGAAAAGTAAATTAGAAAAAACAAATAATAAATGAATTAGTAACAGTGAATAAAAATAATAACAAAATCCCTTTTAAAGTTATTTCAATCTGATTGGGTCGGTCGTGCTAAGTTCAAGTTCAAACTCAAAACGGCGCATGGGCCGATCGGCCCATCTTTTGATATTGGCCTAATTCTTGTAGATATTAGCTATATAAATTCATTACCTCATCATGAAAAAGGTACGACTTTTAAGAACCCTAATATTGTTTATTCACTAGCCACAAAAACTCTCACAAAAGACTAATTTGAGCGTCGGAGGGACCTACCGGCAGTCAACCCCCGGTGTGTCTTATTGTTTTACAGGTGTTTCCGTGCCAAAATCAACCAATCCAATGGATTCTAGCAGCAGTGGCCAGCCCCATCAAAATCAGACAGAACCACAATCCACTGTGAAAAACTCTCCGAGGAAAATTTGAATTCTTAAAGTTAGGAATTTGAATCAAAAATTGAATATATTTTTGGAGATTTTGTCTTAAATGTTGTGTTTGTTAATGAAGAGGCCAAAAGAATAAAGAAATTAATAATGAAAAGGATCATTTTTCCTGTCTATATAATTGGCAATAGATTCATTGTGAGTTAAAAGGGTCCAGATTTTATTCGAAAGAAGTGCATTGAATTCTTCAGTCATGACTTGTTGAGGGAAAGGGTGTTTAAGGGCTTATTTAAATAAGGATGGTTCAATATCGGCTGGTTGAGCTAAAAGACGAGAATTTCAGCTCATTGGATTGTTTGTCTTGGATAAATGAATTGAAATGGAGAAGTAAAGAGGATCAAAAGGTCTTTAAGGCAGGTTTTGCTATGCTAGTATGCTTTATATAAAGGATAAAAAATATGAAAATATTTAGGAAAGTGAATCAATACAACAAATACACTTAGTTGGAGTTCATTATGGCAATTCCTCATCACCAATTCATGTCTAACTGAATCAGACAACAGATTAGAATATAATTAGTGCAACTCAAGTGTTCTCAGATTAGTAGTTAGTTGGTTTTTTACTTACTTCAACTTTTAGAGATGAATTTCACTTCTCTTTATAGTTTCCACCATTTTGAATGAATATAGCACTTATTTTCCCCAAAAAAAAACTCGTATGGAGTAGTTGTGACAAGAAGGTTAAGAATTATCTCAGGTTTGATAACATTATTGCATAAGTAGGTGTTATAAGGAGTAGTAGTGGTAAGAAGGTTAAGAATTTAATAGATTTGAGTAGAGTTTGGGTGTAAACTATAATAATAATAAAATAAAAAAGGAGGATGGTATACACTCTCTCGAAGTGGGAAATGGCATTAGGGTTGTGGGGCTTTCCGAAATTCAGGCTCAATTTCTAGATTACTTCAAAGGCTCTATAGGGGCTGTAAAGAATCTTCACCCTTTCAAGGAGTTTGTAGCTCATCTTTTCCCCAATCCAATGCCTGACATTCATTCTAATGTTGCTATTGCTAAAGTATCACCTTAAGAAATTAGAAAGGCTTTTCACTCTATAAATCCCAATAAGGCCTCTAATCCAGACGACTTAAATGGGTACTTCTTTGAACAGGCTTGGCCTATTATGAAGGGAAAATTAAAGAGCTCAATTCCGCATTCATATCCCTTATTCCCAAAATAGCTCAACCTCTCACTGTCCTAGACTTCAGACCTGTCTCTTGTTGCAACTTGCTCTATAAGGTTATTGCTAAAATTTTAGCAACTAGGCTTAGCGAAATTCTCCCTCTCACAGCTAGCCCCAATCAAAGTGCCTTTATCAAGAATGGCAGAATAAGGGATAACATCCTTTTAGTGCAAGAGATCTTTAGGAACTATCACATTTCCAATAATCAGAAGAGATGTGCTTTTAAAGTGGATCTCCAAAAAGCCTATGACTCTATTCATTGGGATTTCCTTCTCAACACCCTCGCAGCTGTAGGCCTTCCTATGAGGTTCATTGAGTGGGTCAAAGAATGTATCAACACCCTTTCCTATTCCATTTTGGTTAATGGGCACAAAATTTTTCAAAGGTCAATCTGGATTAAGACAGGGAGATCCTTTATCGCCTTTCCTCTTCATTATTTGTATGGAAGTTTTCTCTAGAAAGTTAAGAGTCAATATAGAGAATACTCCTCTGTTCAAATACCATTGGAGATGTCAAAGTCTCAAAATCAACCATCTTTTATTCGCAAAAGATTTCTTAATGTTTTGTCTTGCGGATTTATTTTCTGCTCAGCTTTTGCTTGACTCCCTGTGTACATTCTCTATGTTTTTTGGCATGGACATGAATGCTTCTAAAAGTCAGTTTTTCTTATCCGCGGATGTAAGTTATCTGAGTCATAGAATGAAACTTGTTTAAGGTCTTCAGCAAGGATCTCTCCCTATTTAGTATTTAAGGGTTTCGCTCATTACAGGTTGTCTAACTAGGAGGGATTGCGCTTCTCTTTTAGATATAATTGACAATAGGATCAATAGATGGACTCATAAAAGTCTTTCTTATACGGGCTGAATCCAATTGGTAATTTCTGTCCGCTCTTCCTTCCATGTCTACTGGTCCACACATTTCATTCTTCCCACTTCCATCCTTAAGGACATTGAGGCCAAGCTTAGAAATTTGTTATAGGCAGGGAAGTTAGACTTAAATGCCAAGGCTAAGGTTAAGTGGAGTGAAATTTGTAGATCAAAAAACGAGGGGGGCTTAGGAGTTAAACATTTGACTACATGGAATCAAGTATTGTTAGGATAAAGGATTTGGTGTTTGTTTGAAGATAGGGAAGCCTTATGGGTTAAGTGGGTACATACAATCATACTGCGAAGGAAAAATTTTTGGAGTGCCCAACCTAATTATAATAGTTATTGGAGTTGGAGAAAGATTTTGTTTGTGAGGGACAAATTGTGGCACCAATTCAGATTTAGGATTGGAAACAATATATTTATTTTTTGTCGGCAAGATCCTTGGCACCTAAGAGGCATTCTGAGGACTTTTTCTACACCGAGAGCGATCAATGGCTCGGAGCTTTCGTTCACAGCATGAGTTTTTGAAGTCATTCTTAATGATGAATGGAGATTGAATGAGGTATCCATGGACCACATCAAGAACCTTGAATCACCCTGGTATCTCGCAAATAGCTCCACTCGATCGCCTGGAATGGTTAGCTAGCCCCACCAAAAGCTATACCAATGTCTCAGCCTATAAATTCTTGCGACCCCCCTTACCAGATATTCTTTGGCACAAGCTAGTATGGTCTAAATACAATAGACCTTGGTGTTCCTTTACCTTATGGCTTGCCTTCTAGAAAAAGTTGTAAACCAGGGACAGACTGACTAAACTATATACCCCTAACCACTGTTCTTTGTGCTTCTCAGCTAATGAATCCATAGAGCACTTATTTTTTGAACGTCCATTCTCTAAAACAATTTGGGACCATTTCCTCGCCCATTTTAATCAGCCCATCCTAAATCAGCCAAACCTTTCAGCTATCTTTTCCTAGTTTAGAACTGCTACCAATTCCAGGTTCTCGACCGTAAATCATTTCCCACTACTGCTTTCTAGTACTGTTTACTATATCTGGACTGAACGTAATGCTAGAACTTTCAAGGATGAAGCCAAGGATGTGGAGAGAGTGTATCATGGAGTAATCTTCCAAGTTAGGGAACTTCTCAACCTATACACAGAGAGGGGGTAATTATATTGTTTGTTCTTTACTAACTTTCTGCAGGTTGATAGCTTAGACTATTCTAGGTCAATGGCAAGTTAGCTCCCCATCGGAAGATCGGACAAGAGTTAGTTGGCTATCAAACTTACAAAGTTGGCAATCCAAATTCCTACATTGTGACAAACTCATTGAGGGACTTGGCAGAACTAATTCTTTGGTACAACACCGACACTCACAAAGATGACTCACCTTCTGTAGTGGCAACCTTTCTTCGCGGTCACAAACCTGCTTAAGCCGATGGAAGGCCATATTGGGTAAGGGACGTTCAAGTGTATATATGATTTTAGCTTTTTCAATGGTACTGCCTCTATTGGAATTGAGAAATTGTTTAGCTAAGGTTATCTCCTTCTGGTTATTGCTTCTTCAATATGGTTCTGGTGAGAGTATAGGAGATTTGTTGTTGAGTGGATTGTAGATATGATCCATCCTTAAATCATAGCTTCTGATTTTCTTGCATTGCTTTTGTTCTGGATTGAACTGTGGGCTAGCTGCTATGTAATAGCTGGTGGTGTCCTCCGAGAGACTAGTGCGTGAACTCCTTTTTACATATCTTTGTTTTTTAATTAAATTCTTCTGAATTACTAAAAAAAAGGAGGATGACTACATACTTATGATGTTAAGGGAGCATCCTAAGGTAAATTAACTGAATAGGAGTCTAGTGATGTATGGTTTTTAAGGTTTGCAAAGTAAGATGAAGAGGATGTTGTCGCAAACTGAGAGGTCTAGGAAATGATATGCATAATGAGTCAATGAGACATATGGTTCAAACTTAAATTCTACCTATGGCTTTGCCCTTATGCTTGGTTTAAATTTAAGTTTGAACCATGCATAAGGGCAAAGCCATAAGTAGCAAAGACAATCAAAATTTTTTCAAAAATTTTGAGTTTCAAGTCAAGTTTTAATGACTTATGTTGCAAAAAGTAGATTTTTTTAAAATTTTTAGGAACATATCTATAATAGAAAATTACTATAACATTTAGTGACTTGAAAAATAAAGTTTATCGCTTTCGTCTCTTCAGTTCTTTATCATTTAGTACCTTCTCTTGTTTGTCTGCGACAATTCTCATCTCTCTTTCTCAACTTCCTCATAATAACATAGATCTATCTTTTTAGGTTACTTTTAGATCTCTCCAATAGTAAATATTGATCAAATTTTGTATATTGTTATGTTATGTTGAGTTAATAACTACAACTCTTGAACCTTTATTGCTATAATGACAATGATTAGTATTTGGCACTATAAATATCTTCTTCCTTTTTGTAACAAATCCACCCTTATGTGTAATTTATACTCATTTCTTATATATGCTAAGAAGTCCATTGAATAATTTATGGCAAAAGCTTAGTTTTGAATTAGGTCTTTGGAAATGAGTAGGTGGTTTTGTGGGTAAATATTTATTTTTATTATTGGAGTCATTTTTGGTGATGGTTTGTTGGGTTAAAGTTCAAGTTTCCTAATAATACCAAAGTTTAAAAAACCATGTTTTTTCCTCTCTCATAAACTATTTTTACTTTTTCATTCATTTTTTTTTGGAAAATGAATGAAATTACATTAACCCTAACAAAAGGTAATTCTATAATAAAATGAGTTTCAGCTTACAACATGATTCATAACACTAAACTAAGCTAAAAAGAAGTTACAAACAACTTAGATTATAAGTTTCGTCTATTTTTCATTCTAGGAGTGAGTCTGTTTTGCTTTTTTTTTAATCATAATAGCTCTAACCAATTGAGTATGTTTTCAACTAGTTGGTGCTTATCAACTTTAGCTCCCTTGTATAACCTATTATTTCTTTCTTTTCAAAAATAGAAAATTATAGTGGTGAAGTGAGTCTTGAGTGGCATTCCATTTTTCTTTTAATGCATGAAAAACTTGATAAACCAATATAAAGTCCCCATCCATTCGTAAGTGTGACAAAATTCTGCTAGCATGTGTTAAATTCTAGATTTAAAGTACTTACACAGAAAATATAAATGGTTTCTATTTTCCTCAGTTTTGCACAAGACATAGGTTGGATCATCAACCCATCTGTTTTTAGTTCTACCCATCTGTTTTTAGTTCTAACTCTGTTCTTTATCACAAGTTAAGTAATTAGGAAGTCTTTGGGGTTCAGGGCTTGCTTCCAAAGGATTTCAACCCAAGGAGCATCTCCAATACTATTATTGTACATCCTGTGGCAAGATTTATTTGTGAAGATCCCTTTGGAACTAAGAATCCAGATAATACTTTCTTATCTATTCTAGTGAGGGTGTTGAGGTAAGTATGATGCTAGAGAGAAGAATCCCCCGAAGTTTGTAGACCAATCTCCATTATGAATAAGTGAGGATACTTTGGCATCAAAAGGAATTATGTTTCTTAGATGGATAATTTCATTCCTTTATGAGAGAGGGCTATATTTACACCAATAGTCATACCAAAATCATGTGCTAATCCTTTTTTCCTAGCTTGTGTTTGATCCAAGGATAAACCATAATTCTCAAGTTCAATAATTGGGTGAAAGCCCAAGAAATTACCCTGGTATTTGACATCTTTCAAAAGTTTTTTATTTTTTAGATGAATTTCACAAATCCATTTGATTGAGAAGGCTCTTATCCGTATATAATCTCCAAATTCTTTTTCTCAGAAGAAATTTATGTATAAGTGGTATGGAAATGATCCTTAGGGCTCCTTGCATCTTTGGATGGTTTATTCACCCATTTTACTTTTGCTCCTTTGGAATTCTGAGCTTTCCTAAACCAAAGGAAGGCTTTTAGAATTTTATCAATTTCCTTGATAACTCTCTTTGGCAAGACAGTGTGAGCTGACCAATGAATATGTAAGCTATGGAGCACTAAGTTGATGAGGGTTAGTCTAGCACCAAAAGAAAGGAACCCATTATGTCATGCATTTATCCTAATTTGTACTTTTCAATGAGTGTAATTCAGTCAACAAATTTTGGCTTAGCTAAGGTGATGGGGACTCCAAGGTATTTGAAGGAAGGGGAGAGTAAGGGTAGACTTGAACTCCTATATATTGCAGCTTGATTCTTCTCATCTGATAAGATGAACATGTTGCTTTTCTCACTGTGTTTACTTTTAGACCTAACCAATTTATAAAAAAGTTTTAGTATGTCTAGCAAAATCTTAGTAGATTGGATATCTGAACCACTCAAGAGCATAAGATCATTAACATACATCAAGTGAGCTAGTTGGAGTTCCCTGCATTTATAATGAAATCGAAATCTTCAATTGCAATCTGTGAGTTTGTTAAGTAATCCAGATAGACCTTCCATTACTAGGGTAATAAGATAAAGGAAAAGGGGGGTTCCTTCATCCAATTCCCCTAGCACTTTGGAAGGGTTGTGTAGAAATACCGTTCACAAGAACATTAAGAGAAGAAGTTTGAAAGCAAACTAGGATCCACTTTATAAAATGTCCTGGAAAATTAAGTGCTTCTAGGCAAGATTGGATGAAACTTTTTCTGATAATGTTAAAGGTTTTGTAAAATCCAATTTTTAATGAGCAACTTTTAATAGTTCTACATGTGTTGTATTCCTTTAGTAACTCTCGTAAAAGGAGGATATTGTCCCTTATAATTCTTCTGGTAATATAGGCTCCCTGAGTTAGATTTATGACTTCTTTTAGTGCTTCCTCCAATATGTTAGCAAAGATCTTTGCAATTACTTTATAAATTATGTTTCAATAGGAGATTGGTATATACTCTACAATGAAGGAAGGGCTTTGTTTCTTTAGGATGAGACATATGAAGGTATGGTTCATCTCCTTAAGAATATTTGGGGAAGAAAAAAAATCCAACATTATGATGTCCTATGTTTTCTGAAACAAACAAGCTAAAAATCCATCAGGTCTAGGGGCGTTTAAAGAATGCAAGCTGAATAAACACAGCTCTGACTTCCTGTGTAGTGAAATGGGTTACCAAGAATTCTTTGAGATCCTATTCCTTCTGGCCAGTAAATGTGAATGAAAGAAATTTGAATTACAATCACCTTCCCTTAGTCAACTGATTCTTGCCTTTTACCTTAATATGGAATTATGTAGAGTCAAAGCTTCTTGGTATTCCTTTAGTCTTTGGATTTGAACTAACCTCAATGCATTGTTGTAAAGAGATTTGTTGTAAGCCTCCTATTCTTCTTTCAACTTGAGTTTGGTTTCACTAATCCTTTTAGTATTGTCCTTAACAAAGGTATTTAAAGCTGACTTTGCTAGCTTAAGCTTCTATATAAGTTGGTATGATTTGTCCCCATATATTGTCTAATTCCAAAAGCTTTGGATTGTTTTAAGGAATCCCTCTTTTTGAGTAAGTCCATTAAAAATCTAAATGGAGCTCTAGACTTCTTAATGTCTGTGATGTTCTGAATAAGAATGTAGGAATAGTTAGAGAAAACATTTTCACCAAAATCATAATAAGAATGAGAGAATTGGCTTACCTAAGCTTGATTAAATGGGGTTCTATTAAACATTTTCCTCATTAGCATGTTCCCTTGCCATTTGTTAGATCAAGTGAAAAGTCTACACGTAAAAATGAGGTCAACTAGATTTATCTTTTGAAATAGATTTGTTAGCTCTCTACATTTATCCCATGTTGTACTTCCTTCCTCCTTTAGCCTCTTGAGATGATAATGTACAACTGAAATCTCCTATTATTAACCATGGGTTTAGAGTTATAGTTTGGATGGTTTGGAGGTCCTCCCATAATTTGTCCCTTTGAAAAGTAAAATTGCAAGCATAGACTAGTTTCATGTCAAATTTTGGAATCAAACACCCATTTGGCATTTCAAGTGGATATTTTGATCACTTTATCCTGCTATTTGAACCTTTATCATATCTAAGTTGTAAAGGCAGATTATTCTTCAATTGTAATGTGAAAATGATTAAATAAGGTTTTCCATTATACTCCCAAAAACTTAAGGCCATTTTGTAACTAAGGTGATTTTATTTTGGTCTCAATAAGTCCAATTATACAAGGCTTCTTATCAAAAATAACCTCCTTTAACATTGACCTTTTTAGAGGGTCATTAAGCCCTCTAATGCTCCAAATCAGGATTATCATCGGGGAAGTGATCCCTTTTGGTTTTGTTATTTCCATTCCTTCTAATTGATTTCCTTCTAAAGTTAGTAGCTTGCACTTTTGTTTCCTCAGTCTCACTAGATTGCTCTATGTTTAATTCTTCCTCCCTTTGTGTATTTTCCAAGTTGTTTGAATTTTGAGCCTCTATCATCACTTCATTCTTTATTGTATTTCCTGTTTTTGTTTTTGGCTTTACCAATTTTTCTTTGCCAGCATCTTAGGTTTTCTTTAGGAGTTATAGCCTCACTAGCTCACCATTCCATCTTATTTTGAAGACTCTCCTTGTTGCTTTCCATTCCCTCCTAAAGTAGTTTGGTTTCCAAGGATAGGTGATGGGAATATCTATCCTTTCTAGTTCTCCATCCTCTCCTATTTTATAACTGGTAAGCTGTCAAGTAAATCCAAGTTCCACTTGATTTCAATGTATATTTTAGCAAAATATATTCTGTCCATGTTAGCAGTTTGTGAGTCCATAAAAATTGGTTTTTCTATGAAACTTTCAAGAAAGCTTAAACCCTCAATTGTCCATAATTCCAATGACACATTGTGAAAGTTCACCCAAATGGGAAAAGTATCAATGTTACCTCTATCAAAATCTGTTTCAGACTTTCGTTTTTGAATGAACATAGTTTGTCCACCTATATGCCAAGGCCTTTGCTCAATTATATCATTTAAGCAACAATCTGCAGTGAATTTGAAAAGGAAGGATCCATATTCCATTAACATGGTTTTTTCTAATCCTTTTCTAACCCCATCTTGCTATAGCCCAGACATGTACGATAAGGAAAGCAAGCCTTCTATTCCAGAAGAATCCTACCAAAGTAGTGGATTAAGCATTAGCTCCTGCCTTAAGAAGCTCAATGGGTTCAGCTTGTTTTTCCAACAATTTGTTTAGCATCATTGTGGTTATCATTCTTGATTTCCCTTATATTCTCACTAGAGCTAACATTTCTCCATATTTTGTTCCCATATTTTCTCTAGTGAGTGTAGGGAAATCCTCTGGAAGTATCCTTGGTGAGCTAGAAGAAGAACTCTTCTCATTCGTAGAATGCAAGGCCCTTGAGAGGCCTTCCCCTGAGGTGGAAACCTTATAAACTAGGAAGTTACATGTCTACACCACAGAGGAAACAAATTAGTCGTGTCAGATTGTATTCCAAAAAAGGAAAGTTTTAGGGGTATAAAGGTAAAATGTTAAATAGAAGTCAGAGAGAAAAAAGTTAGTGAGAGGATTCATTTAAGGTTGTTTCATATTTTCTATTCTTTTCCAATCTTAGTTTTGTTCTTTTTATATATATATATAATGGAGCTTGAAGACAACTTATAGAAGAGTTAAGCTGATGATGGCATTTGGACTAGGCTTTGATGGTTTGAAATATGATTGAGATTAGACTCCAACTAAATAATTCCAAGCATAATCAGGCTTTAGGTCAACCAAGTCCTAAAAAAATTTGGGTATGGCTCAAGCCATACAGAACTAAGCTTAACACGACTTGTTTCCATCCCTATGTGAGATGGAAATTTATGTTGTTAAATCCTAGTTTATGATAGATATAAATTTACTACTTCTTCACTCCTACTAATGTACATAATTTTGATGTGGATGTTGAATTAACACTTTAATACTAGTTTAAATTTTAAAGATAGTGTGACAACCTCATAATTTGTTTTTGAGAGGATAAAGCAATATATTTTTGGTGAAGTAATCCGAAAAAAATGATATAATAAAAAATGATTGAATAAATTGACCGAGGCCAGACTCCAAACACCAATAAAAATATTTAATGATATAAAAAGATATGTCAAATAAAAACTTATGATTCTTATTGCATGATTAGAGATTGCAATGATGTGAAATATTCAATTTGGTTAAGGAAAGATGATGACTAATAAGAATCTGATGAAGTATTTTAAAGGAGCAATAGCCAAGACGATAATGCCAATAAGTGACATTAACGGAGGGTGATGTTTAGTGGTGATGGTTAGGGCTAGGTTGTTTGATGGTGGAGGCGGCAAGACTGTTATTGGCCACTCATAAACTTGCCCAATATTTTGGCCTTATGCTAAGAAAGCTCCAATGGCTAGGTCCTTCACCAAAAAAAATAGAGAAAGGATTTAGGAGTTTAGTATTCATCTTTTATTTGTCTAAGTGTATTGGGAAATAATAGTTTCTTTTTCAGTGGTATGTCAAGCTAGTTCCATAGTCCATTAACTTTTGCAAGAGTTCTTTAAACCCTACGTATTTGCTGATACTTCGATTCGAAAAGACAACTAATCCTTAGACCTTATTCCTTCCTGGCACAGAATGGTAGAATTAGGAATTATTAAAAGTGTAACTAAATTGCTTTTTTAATTATAATTGTAAAATTTGTATGAAGTTATAATTGAAATAATTAAGTGTTGATTTATGATATAAATGAGTGAGGAAGCAGCTTGATTAGTGCATGAAAAGCAGAGAAATTGAGAAAGTGATAAAGCTTTGATGTTTTAGGATCCCAGTTGCGTTAGGGTGGAGAAAAGTAAGATTCAAGTATGGGGTTACGTCCAACATGGAGAAACTAAAGTCGAGAAGGTAACAGTCTCGAGGTGTAGGTGAGGAGTTTAGATCGTCTGTCTAATATTATGGTGTTTTATTATGTTTAATAAATTTCAGATATTTGCGGGTCCTATATGAGATTCATATGAGGTCCACAAAATTAATGACTGAAATTTTATGAGATATAATAAGAAAAAGTAAAACTGGACAAAAGGTAGGTGAGTAACTCTCAGATATAATGATTTTTTTTGTTTTTTTTTCTTAAATAAAATTGTGAGTTTGAATTGCTTTTATACGTAGCTGTTTAAAATTTAAAATTAAAGATTTATCTTTTATAAAAAATTTATTTGATTTAAATAAAAATTAATAAATGACTTAAATTATCTCACTATCTTTTATAAGAAAAAAAAGTGAAAAAAGTCCAGTAGATAATTCCTTTGATAGTCGACAGTGGAAGACAAAAAGCTGCAGTGAATTGAGAGAATGAAGAAAATCGCGCTTTCATCGACGCAGGAATTGACGTCACGCGTCAGGTAATATTCAATGTTTTGAATAGTGACATTATTTATTTATTCATTCGGTCAAATGGTTTAGGTGTAAAAGGAAGCTGCGAAACAATGATCTGCCGGGAAAAGAGCAGATCTTAGGGGCTAATTTGTCATCTCAATTGAATCAGACGTGTTGACTGGAAGATTGTAAGGCCATCTCCAACGCACCTGCATTTAATTTAGTGTAGCATAGCACTATAACATCTCTTCAAAAAGGAGGAGAAAATGTCGGTGGATTGGAGGCACATTTCTCATCCATTTTGATATTTTTCTTCCAAAGTGGAGGTGCGTTGGAGATGGCTTTGCAAGCTTCCACCAAAATTGGCGTGGCAATGTAGGATCTCTCTATTACTATTCACATTTTTAAAAAATTTTTAGCTTTTCTTTTTTTTTAATCTTTTCTATTTTTTTTATTGAGACGGTTGTGTTAGGATCAGACTCAGGCCCAGACGCAGACGATCCATTCACAGATAGTGACCTCCCATGCTTAAGTGGAGACCTAAACCTAACAAGTATCTCTTCCTATATAACGTGCTACCTCACTATAAGATATGTACGATTTTCAAGAACTCAAGTATTCTTTATTTATTAGCGGCTAAAACTTTCACAAAAGACTAATTTGAACGTCGGAGGGATCTATCGACAGTCAACTTCCGGTGTGCCTTATTGTTTCGCAGGAATTCTTCAGCCAAAGTCAACCAATTCTATGGATCCTAGCAGCAGCGCCCAGCCCCAACAGATTAAGACAAAACCACTTTTTATTCATTTATTTTTTAATTTTTTATTATTTATTAGCATAAAAATATAACAACCAGAATAAAAATATACGGAAAAAATAAAGTTAGATTAATTTTATAGAGTAGTTTTAATAATTATTAACAAAATGTAAAAAATAAAATGATAAATCGAGGAAAAAGTACTACAGCTAACCTACTCCAGGAGGAGCGATGTAGGAACGAGTTAGCGTTGTCCTAAGATTGGGAGAAGGGCATTGCTGTAATAATCTCAGGTACAACATTAATGTCAAAACTTGGCGGTGCGAGTATGACTCTGTGCCTCTGACCCCATGTCATAATGATTACCAGAGGTGAGCCATAGAGAGTAGTAGTGGGATCCCACGAAAAATAAGCAGAGTCACGTGCGAGCTTTCACCTAGCTCTTTCACACGTATACCTCTTTTTCCAAAATTTAGCGAAATCAAAACCTCGGGGCTAGCAAGCCTTGGAACGTAGGAATGACATACGTAGCTGAGCAACAGACGCTTATTCAAAAAAATTAGCTTTGTAAAAAGTAAAAATTAAAAAGGTGCATGACTTTAGGAAGTAATTGAAATGTAAATGAGCTTTACCATCAAATATTTAACACTGCTGCATTAGGGAGTCGAACCTCTAACCTTATTTAAGCCAACACCAGCCCTTTAACATTGGAATTCAGTTCTCGGTGATTTCCAACCCATAGTCTTATAAACAACTCCGCAAACTTTGGTCTTAAAAGAAGACAAGTTGATGCTGTTTAGAGTTGATAAACCCGCTTTCAGCAGGTTGTGGGTCGCACAAACTTTTTTGATTTAGGTCAAACTGACGTAGGCCGTAGGATCAGTTTCATGTGATTTGATCAGCTGGGTCACACGTAGATTGATGTGACATCACTGCTTCATTTCCGGCCCTCAAATTTATTACGAGTCGAATGTGAAAATAGCTGATGAATGTGGATGATGTCATTTTTAGAATACTTTAAAACAAAAAGTAAAAGATTTAATAATTTTTAAATTATTATAAAATTGG
>JAOTAZ010000009.1:9227984-9241030 GCA_025629785.1 Erythroxylum oxycarpum | reverse complement strand
CCAAAAAGCAACCGGTTTGCCACTTGACAATTTTTTCGGTCTGAAAATTTTCTCCGAAAAATTTCAGAAAAATTTCCTGAAAATCCCTTAAAATATAAAACACTCAATGGCGCACTCAGAATAATTTTTTAAACCCAATAACCACGTTAATCACAATAAAATTACATTTTACAGTAATTTCATGTGCACAAATGTTACTGTGTACCAATCTGATTATGCATGAACAGTCCTATGCAATCCCAATCTATCCCATCCTATGCCAATTTACCATTCTACCATTCCAATTGAGGGTGGGATGTTACACTTTATGCTCATTTAACGGACCTTATCGGGTGTAAAAACACCCCTTTGCCAGTCTATGTCTGTTAAACAGACATGGATGTCTGTTTAGCCTCCTAAGCTCGATACATGTCCGTTAAACGGACATGCATGTCCGTTTAACTGACATTCATGAAAAAGATGGCAATTTTTGACACTTTTAGATGCAGAATCAGGTTTTGTGGTCTTCATGAACGTTGTAGCTCTTGAAGTCTACTTTCTAATGGTCTAAAAATGAACTCAATTAGACATCTAGATTGAAAGTTATGATAATCACACTAGGATAGGTTCAAATCGATTTGGGGTATGAACATGGTTTATTCTTTTGGGCATAACTCCCTCATCCAACCTCTAATTGAGGTGATTCTTAGACCAATAGATTTCTAAGACATGTATCTTTCTCTAAAAAAATATTTGTATCATTTGGAGTTAATTTGAGAAAGTTTGCATTAAAGTAAGTGAGAGGTCGGGTAGGGGAACATGATTAGGGTTTGAGCATACTTGAGTTTTTTTAAGCGTATCTTGAGCTATAGAGCTCCGATTGAGGTGATTCTTGTTTCAAAATAAACAAGAGACATAGAGATATGATTTCTATGAGGAATTCAAATTGAAATTCTGATTTTAATATTTCCAAATTCTGTTCGCAAACAGGAGAAATGAATTCAAACATAGTGATTGTTTTGTATGGGCGCGCCATTGAACAAGTTGAGAGTAAATTTTTGGGATGTTTTGAAAAAAAAATTATGATGGCTAATGAGGGTTTAATGCAATAATCGTTCAAGGTAATATGAATGCTCAAGAAAAGGTATGATCCGTTTATGATGAGTTGGGCTCCAAAAAGGGACCAAACATTTGTTGTATCAGAGCCAGAGGGTTGGGTTCCGGAAACGGGATCCAACACTATCCACATCTCTGATTCCCTACTTTACTCTTGTCTATCATTTCTTGGTTCAAAAATTTTCATTCATTTGTTTTTTACTCGTGACTAATCACCAAAACTTCTCATTTAATAGTTCTAATCTTCCGAGAAAAGTTCGGGGGTCTAACAATTTCACTAAGTGGATAAGTGTATTCAAAAACAGATTGTTTTCTAGGTGAATTGTCTAATTCTATGATTTGAATTGAAGATAATTTGAAAGGTTGTTTTCCTTCAAGGATATCAAGATCATCAGGTCTGGGTAATTTGTAAATTGGTTGCCTAAGAAGGTGTAAAATGGTTTTAACTGTAGGAATGAAACCTAAAGGTTTGAAATTAATGAGC
Organism: Erythroxylum oxycarpum; assembly: GCA_025629785.1. Taxonomy (NCBI): domain Eukaryota; kingdom Viridiplantae; phylum Streptophyta; class Magnoliopsida; order Malpighiales; family Erythroxylaceae; genus Erythroxylum; species Erythroxylum oxycarpum. The sequence goes on along the minus strand of JAOTAZ010000009.1, from coordinate 9,239,451 downwards.
AAATACACAAAGGTTTTTAAGTTAAAATCGATACCTTCAATTGTGATACTTTTGTACCTTCCTTTTGATATTGTGTCAACTACCTTGAAACTTTCGTCTTTGGTAGGTACTCCAAAATTAATTCCTGATTCCCTTCATATGTGTTGTGATACATAGACACGTATAGGTTGAGCTACATAACATATATCGTCTATGTTCTTGACTGCCTATTGAATTTCTTCTTGTGTAAGATCACCTTCGTGTCCTTCAAGAAACTTCTTCTTCTTTCCTTTTTCTTTGCTTATCACAGGTGCTGAGTGTCTAGGTTATACATATGGTACAATCTTGATTGTCTTTCTACTCGTTATTGGATAGATTGTATAAGGATATTTAGTAATCTTCAATGGATATGGTTTTGTCTTTTCATCTCACATAATACTTTATAGTCTTCGTTCTTCAGGACTCAGAAGATGTATCGTCTAATCATCTACTGTTATAGATTCAACTTGAACCTTAACTGTCTGTTTAGGAAGTTCTCTGATGATAATTGAACTTCTGCTACGATCAGGGGTTGATTCTCTTATGACCTTCATCTTTAAATCTTCTTTCTTTATCGGTTGAGGAAGGTTGTTAGGAACTAACTGTTGTTGAAGAGTTTGTGTCTTTTGTGGAACATCAGACGATGAAACTTCTGAACAAGTTTCGTCTTCTTTTGTCCTTCTACTGATTTAGAAGAGAGTTATTGTTGAGGCTTCCTCTTCTCAAATACTAACTTCCTTTTTATCTCTGTCTCTCCAGATGGTTGTACTGATTGAATCTGAGGTATAGAGACAATTGATTTGGTAGGCTGTTGTTGTTGCTTTTGCTCCTTTTTACTTTCAGACTCTCCACCAAGAATCAAAACTTTCTACTTCTTCTATTCTTGTTGTCATAAGTTCATTAATCTTAGTGACCTTCTTAACTTCTCGGGCCTTTCTGATTGGAGCATCTCAGCCTTCCTCTTTAAAGACACTTGATGAGTTGGTTGTTGAACCTTACTTTTCTTCCTTTCTATAAACGTCTTAGCTTGTATCTGTACATCAGATGATTGTTCAACCTTCTTCTCTATTGATATTCTTTCGAACGATCTAGGTTTTGATTGTATTTTTTATGGAACATTTTCTTTCTTGCTTCTTCTTACTAAAAGCTCCCTTTTAAACTGTGCTTTCGGTGTAAAATCTACATCGGCTTCAACTTCAGTCTTGATCCCCATTTTTTGAATATTAGAGGTATTGATAACACTCTTAACATTCAACTTTACTCTGTTTCCTCTATCAAGTAGGATTCTAGATTCCTTGAAGAATCTTGTTAACAACATACCGTAAGGTAAAGAACTACTTTTCACTTGATAATCCTCCCTAGCCTTTATCATGTACTTCAAAATCAAGAACGGAAGATTAAGAGGTTGGTGAGTGAGTAAATGAAATAAACAATGTTCATCATTCATTGTCACCAAATCCTTTGATCCCACTCTTGGTAAGATACAATGTAGAAGAATTGAATGAAGAACCCTAGCCTTCGGAATGAGGGTTGAAGACTTTTTGACTCTTGGATTACCAGATCCATATAGTTGTCGATTGATGTTAGCTTTGTTTATATGAATTTGAGCAATCCAATCTATATTATTGAACAGTTATGCTCCTTCATTTGGACACCCAATAGCCTTCATAACAAAATCTTGTGTGATTATTACCGACAACCCATCTGCCATCGATACCAAGGTGTTGTCTACCACCTTCACATTCTTCTAGAACTCATATACTTCATTCAAATACACCATCTCCTGGATATTAAAGAAGTCTTCCAGCCATCTGCTTCAATCTCAGGTTCGATATTCATCCGATTATTCTTCAAAGAAGTAAAATCGGTGAGTCTACCATAGATAAGAGATTTTGACATTTTTAATCTGTAAAGGATAAACACTAACAAAAAGATGTATTTCACTTAAAGAAGCGAGGTTAGTATAAAAATGAAAGAAAGATATGAAATGGATTTGAAGTTTAGAATAGAGGGTTTGATCATCTTTGTTGAGAGCACTCTGAATAACTCAGTTTCTGAGTTTTTTCAAGAAAATTCTAGAGTGTTGGTGTTGCAAATTTTGAGATGATTTCCTTTTTATATACACTCTTGAAAAATTATTGTTTGTAACATTTTTAATTGATCCTCTAGTAATCATGAAATTGAAACTATCGAGTGAAAAATTACCATTAATATAAAATCTGAAAACTTACGACTTTTCGGCTTCTTCAAAACGAATCATCTGGATCATGGAGTCTCAGACGAATGGTCATTTAACATCACCATGTTCAGATTTCGTCTGATTTCCTTGAATTTGTCTTCACTTAAGGGTTTGGTGAAGATATTTTCCCATTGTTGATTCGTCTCAACAAATTGTAGATTGATGATCCCTCTCTGTACATAGTGTCTTACAAAATGATGTCTAACTTCAACATGATTTGCCCTTGAGTATTGTATTGGATTCTTTAAGAGATTAATAGCACTTGTGTTGTCACAAAAGATTGGAATCTGATCTTCTTAGATAGAATAATCCTCTAATTGATACTTAATCCATAACAACTGTGAACAACAACTTGCAGCTGACATGTATTCAGCCTCTGCAGTATATAGAGCAATTAAACTTTACCTCTTGCTTGACCAAAAAATTAGATTATGACCAAGAAATTGACAACCTCCTCTTGTACTCTTTATATCAATCCTATCTCCAGTATAATCAGCATCACAATAGCTAATTAGCTTGAAATATTTACCTTTCTCATGAATTAAGCAAAAATCAGTAGTTCCTGCCAAGTATCTCAATATTTTTTTGACAGCAATATAATGAGATTCTCTAGGATCTGCTTGAAATCTTGCACACAAACAAACACTAAACATTATATCAGGTCTGCTTGCAGTTAGGTAAATCAAAAAATTAATAATTCCTCTAAAAAGAGTTTGATAAATCTTCTTAGCAACTTCATCTTTAGATAAGACAATTGAGGGATGCATAGGAGTTGACATTGGTTTACCATTCTCCATATTATATTTGACTAACAGTTCTTTGATATGCTTTTGTTGATGAACAAAAATCTTTTCTTCAGTTTGTTTAATTTGTAAACTAATAAAGAATTTTAATTCACCCATCATACTCATTTCAAATTCATTTTTCATAGGACTTTCAAAATTTGAACATAACTTTTCAGAAGTTTCACAAAAAATGATATCGTTTACATATATTTTTACAATGATAAAATCATTTTTACTATTTTTTTCTAAATAATGTTTTATCTGCTTGACCTTTAATAAAGTCATTTTTAATTAAAAATGAACTCAGACGATCATACTAAGCACGAGGTGCTTATTTCAATCCATACAAACCTTTATGAAGTTTATAAACATAATCTGGTTTATCAATATCTTCAAAACCTGGAGGTTTTTTCACATAAACTTCTTCATCTATAAAACCATGTAAAAATTCACTTTTCACATCCATTTGAAACAATTTTATACTATGAAAAACAACATGTGTAAGTAAAATCCTAATATCTTATAGTCTAGCTACAGGAACATATGTTTCATTAAAGTCTATTCCTTCTTACTGATTATAGCCATGAGCTACTTATCTAACTTTGTTATTGTTTACTTTTCTTGATTCGTCTAGTTTATTTTTGAATACCCATTTGGTTCCCATAATATATTTATTGAAAGGTTTAGGAATTAGAGACCAAACTTTATTCCTAGTAAATTGATTTAATTCCTCTTGTATAACTAAAATCCAAGCTTCGTCTTGAAAAGCTTCATCAATTTTCTTAGGTTCTAATTTAGAAACAAATGCTACATTTAGCTCTCTTCTAAATTTAGATCTAGTTCTCACTACTTCTGAAGTTTCTCCTATAATCAAGTTTTTTGGGTGAGAAGATTTATATTTCCAATCTTTCCTTAAGCTAATATTTTCATAAGTATCTTCTACCTTATCAGGTGGATCGTCTGGGTTATTAACTAAAGGAGTAGATAGAGTTTCATCATCAGAATCGTCTCTTTTATCTAGATGAGAGTGATCATTAAATTTCACATGCATAGACTCTTCAACACATTTAGAAACAAAATTATAAACTCTATAAGCTTTAGAAGTAATTGAATAACCTAGAAAAATTCTTCAATTGATCTTAGAATCAAATTTATCCAACTTTTCTTTTGTATTCAAAATAGTAAATTTGCAACCAAAAGGGTGAAAGTAAGAAATATTTAAGAAATATTTGACTTTCTTCGCTTCCATAATTCATATGGAGTTTTATTTGAAATAGGTCGCAAAAATACTCTATTTTGAATATAACAAGTTGTATTTATAACTTCTGCCCAGAAGTACTTAGGAAGATTCATTTCACATAGCATAGCCCTTGCCATTTCCTGAATCGTCCTGTTTTTTCTCTCTACAATTCCATTTTGTTGAGGAGTTCTAGGAGCAGAGAAATTATGGAAAATTTCATTCTCTTTACAAAACATTTTGAATTTTTTATTTTCAAATTCTCCACCATGATCACTCCTAATTCTAGCAATAGACATTACTTTTTCATTTTGTAACTTTTTGGATAAAGCTTTAAAACATTTAAAAGATTCATCTTTGTATGATAAAAATAATATCCAACACAATCTAGTGAAGTCATCAGCAATTACGAGACCATACTTCTTTCCACCTAAACTTGGTATTCTGGTTGGATCAAACAAATCTATATGTCACAGCTCTAGAGGACTAGACGAAGTTACAATATTCTTACACGAAAAGCATGTTTTAACTTGTTTTTCTTTTTGACAACTCTCACAACAGAAATCTTTGTTAAAACTAATCTTTGGTAAACCTTTTACCAAATCATGTCTAACTAACTTTGGAAATATGTTTAAAACTAACATGACTTAAATTTTTAAGCCAAATTAGTTTTTCGTCATCTTTTGAAATAAGACATGAAATATTTTGACTTTTCAAATCGTCTAAGGTAATTTTATAGAGGTTGTTTCGTCTCTTGGCAGAAAAGAATATGGAATCGTCTTTGTTTTTTACTACACAAGAATTTTGATTAAAGGACACTTCAAAACTAGAATCACATAATTGACTTATACTCATCAGATTATGCTTTAAGCCTTCAACTAGCAGAACATTATCAATAGACGAAAAGGAATCTTTACCAATTTTGTCGATCCCAAATATTTTGCTAATCCTCTTTGCTTATGTTGGAAGTCTAGGAACATAAACCTTCTGCCTGTCATGTGTCGCGAGCAACCATTGTCCAAGTACCATTGGTGGTGGTTGCTTCTTTTGAGAAAAGAGATCTGCAGTATATATTATCTCCTTCTTAGGTACTTATATTTTCTTAGGTCCTTTGGGGTTAGTCTTACAATTTTCTTTGAGTAATAATAAGAATATTATTTCTTTTTCCTTCTATTGGGAACAAAAATCCTATTATGAAGAACAGTACTATTATGAATATTTTCTTTATCTTTAAAGCCTAAACCGCTTTTATCATTTAGATGTCTATAACTTCCAATCATATCATTCATCCTTTTTGTATTTTCTAAAAATTTTGATAAATCTGCTGAAAGACAATTAATCCTTTGTTTCAGTTGATTAATTTGTTCAGATCTATCTACAGTTACTTTCTTTTTCGTATCATCTACTTATTTCTTGAGGTAGATGTTTTTTTTTCTTCTAAGAGTTTTGTGTTATTCAAATTTTCAACAAATTTTTTTAATAACCTATATTGTTTTAAGATAACATGTGAATCTTCTAACAATTCTAAATAGGCACCCTGAAGATTGTCAAAGTTAGAAATTACCTCATCATCACATTTCTTTTCAGCTACTAAGCATATATTTGCTTGTTCTGATGTTTCTGAGACAGATTCAGATTCACATGAGTCTAGATCTTCCCATGTTGCCATCATGCTCTTTTTTTTCTTGACTTTTCTTCTTTTGAGCAATGGACTTTTAGACTTGTAATGTCCTGATTTGTTACACTCATAGCAGACGATAGAACTTTTGCGATTCTTCGAATCGTCTTTGCTATTTTTAAAAAGATAAGTATTTATTTCCTCGTGATTTCGTTTCCCACATCCTTCTAATCTTTATTAAAATAAAGGATAATTCATCTTCATCTTCACTTGAGTCTTGATCATCTTCAATCTTTGATGCTTTTGAAGATTTGCTTCTATTTTTCTGCATCCTTGATTCTTCTGACTAGCTTTGAATGCAATACATTTATACCTTCTAGGTTTGTCTTCTGCATCAAGCTTTACTTCATGGATTTTTAGTGAACCAAGCAATTCGTCTAGTTTCAGCTTTGCTTAAATCCTTGTCCTCTTGTATTGCTGTTACTTTGGGTCTCCATCTTTTTGGAAGACTTCTGAGAATCTTTCTGACATAATCTTGACTTTCGTAGATTCTCCTTAGAGCTGTAAGTCCATTAATAATTGTTTTGAATTTTACAAACATTTGATCAATAGTCTTATCATCTTTCATCTTAAACAACTCATACTGATGAACAAGAATACTAATCTTGGATTCTTTCACCTGGTTTGTGCCATCATGTGCAATGGCTAATGTATCCCACATTTCCTTTGTAGATTCGCATCCATGAACCTTATCATATTCACTTATACTTAGAGCACAACTTAAGAAGAACTTGGCTTTTGAATTTAATTGAAAGCAAGCTTTTTGATCAACCATCCATTGGTCACAAGAGATGATATCTCCTTCATTGTCTGTTGGAATTTATGGTCCATTTTCAATGATATCCTAAAGATAAATATGTGTGGATTCTATGAAGTGTCCTATCCTTCCAATAATGATAGTCTTCACCATTGAATGCAGGAGATTTTGTGACTGAGGCACCTTCGTCTATAAAAACGTGTGATTCAGTCATGGGTCTTTGTCCTCACCTTGTAACAGCGTTTCTTGGAAACCTTGCTCTGATACCAACTGAAATAAATCACTTGTTAATATAGAAATTATGTATAATATGTAAAATACACAAAGGGGGGAGGGTTAAATTGTGTCAAATCGTTCAAGATATTAATCTTTGAAATCTTCTTGTTTTTCTTGACAAATTCAGATGAAAACAGTTCACTTAATTTGCGAGTAATGTAATAGTGAAAATTAGTATCTATTCTTTTAGCAACAAAAAAACTAAAAAGATAAGAGTTAAAGAATATAACGCTGCGATTTATCCTGGTTCACCCTTAACCTTACGCTACGTCCAGTCCTTAGAGTACATTTGAGATTTCACTATAACCTTCAACATTACAAATGTTATTTCTACACTTTCAGAGCCTCTTTAGGGCTCTTTCACAAAGTATTCTTTATCTGCTTTCTTAGCCTCTTCAGGCTCTAGCCTTTCTTTTCACTTGAAAAGATAATGTTTAAGCTTCACATTATAGATGTATTTGCTCTCTTTTTTTACTTGAGTTTTTACAATCACAATTCTTTTCTCTCTTTGTATTGTATCGTTTTGTATCGTAGAGTAGAGTATTTTTGTTTACTACTATAGTTACTATTTATAGCCTAAATCTTTAACGGTCTTCTTGAGAATTCTGCTTGTCGAATCTTCTAAAAACGGTTATTAGTCGAGTCCTATAACTAACTCCAACTAACTGACGTTCTAGCACATTCTTCAATTTCCATCGTATTGCATAGTTTCATATGCTTTGTCTGGTGTCTTAGACTAAGCACTCCATCTTCGTTTTATTCGTCTTATTCAACTTTTACTAACATATCGCCTTGATTTGATGATTTGTGCTACTTAAATTTATCTGCACACTTAACAAATTCATCAAAACTGTTCACACACTTCTATGATTATTATTATTTGACTTTCATCAAAATCAATAGAAGTGAATTCTTCTTGACTTAACACATACAACTTAAGCATTCGCTTATTATGGACCACAATCTTAATGAATGATGAACTTATATGTGTTTCATTATAATTCTTGATATGATTAGAATAGATTTTTACAGAGTATTAATCCGATGTTCGCATGTTGGAATTATTAATTGATACATGTATCAGCGAACATTTACTCAAATAAAGAGTTTATAATGATATCATCACTTCTAGATGTTTTAAGGAGATTGGTGATTAAACTGACACCAATAGTTTGATAGATTAGCTACCCATCAAGTTTTAATACCAAGATGACATTTTGTGTGTTAATTACCATATAGAGTCAAACGGGAGATCTAAAAGGAAAAACCAACATAAGGGCAAAACGGTAATTTTATCCTTTGTTATGCGGACGACTATAATAAGGTTCATAATAGCGTTTGCAATTGGACATGAAAATATATGATCTCATAATATTTAGTAATTCAAGAGTTCAACTAATTGTCTTTAGTGGAATGGCATTTAGTTAATAAGTTAAAATTAATTCTAATAAGAATAAATTAATTATAGGCTTATTGGAGCTTGAATTATCTAAGTCCAATAAGATTCCCCACTTGGCTTCAAGGAAGGTTATCAAGCAAAGTAAGAAATATAAATGGAGGTTTTAAAGCCCATAATTGAGTGTTGGTCTTGCACTAATTAATGGTTAATTAGAAGCCCAAATGTATACTTAGAAATGGGCTAGACTTTGGTTTAACTGATTAATTGATTAATTAAATTATTTTTTTAAGAAAGTAAAGTGGAATTTCGTTTTTCATTAGGGTTGAATGTGCAGCTGCACATTTGGCATTGAATTGCTAAATAAAGATGATATTTATCATGCATTATCATCATTAAATGAAGTAATGATCTTACCATTAAATATTTTAATGGTTATCTTTTAATGATAGCTTTTAACCTATTAGCATTCATTGGATTAAAGAAGAAAGACGTACAATGGATGGACCATCTTCCTTCTTTCATTATCAAAAACAAAATTGATAGGTCATATTTAGGTTAATAGAATTTTCATAGTCATCTTAAAGACAAAAGAGAAGAGTCTCATTTAATGGCTTCTTTCTAATTGATTAAATGAAGAAGTGATGCATTGGATGGAAAACTCTTCTTTCCTTTGGTGTTAACCGAAATTATGAGGTGTAAGAAGGTGTTCTTACATTTTTATCACTCTCTCTCCTATCTTGCATGAAAATTTCGAAAATTGCATGAGAGTGTCTCATTCTTTGTCTTCTAAGAAAATTCTCCTTCAAGGTTTTCTTCTCTTTTTCCACCAAAGGATCTTGTTAACCAAGTTGTCCAAAAAGAATAAGTGGTAGATCGGATTAGTCGAGCACACAATATTGAGAAGAGGAAACAATAACAAGAAGAAGATGATACATTGCTTAGGAGATGATATATTGCCAAGGATAGGATAGCGTAGAGAGGAGTTAAAGCTATAGCGAAGGAGTCAGTAATATTTCTGCCATCTTATCTTTATGTTAAATATTATCCATATACCGAATCATGTATGGATTGACATGTTGATTTAGTTATCATGCTTCCACTATGTTATGATTTCTAAAAAAGTTTTTGAAGTCTGCCGTTTAACCAAAAATTGCATGTTTTCTTTTTCGATCCAACAAATCGACCGAACTGACTGTGTTTTTTATTCATTAAGAAAACTACCACAAGTTATATTTTTCCTTGTGAAGCAAATAATTGATCTAAAAAACTAGAATATAAAGATACTTAAACAAATGTATAGGTGCTTGTTAGAAAATAAGTTCACTAAACTGACACTTTATAGGAAATCTATTTAGAACATTATTTATGTGTCTAAAAAATTCTCATTGTGATAATTGTATCAGTAATTCTTTAATATAGGATTTCTAAAGTATTTTATACAAGGATTATTATATTTTGATACTACTTATAACATATTCTAATAAAAGGTAGCTCAATCGGCAATCACTAGATATAAAATAAATTGTATAGAGATAGTTGAGTAATTAATATAAATTTTATCACTCTAAATTGATTAGAAAAAATATTCCATTATTCTTGATTAGTATTGATTCAAACAAAGATAGAATGACACTTTAAAAATAGTTTTAAATATCATTAATTAAGTTAATTTCTAATAGTAATTACTAACATATTTAGAGACTTAATAGGCTCCACACAAAAGATGGAGGGCTATATTGGGATTCTATCTTGAATAAGACGGATTTTGTGTTGCTGTGCTATTTGGTCTCCGACGAGGGAAGGAGTGATTGGCGGTGACAGAATTAGGTGGCTTCAAGTGCGACAGTTGGAGGTGTCACTTGTGACTTCAAGCTAGCAAATGCAAGCAGTAGACGAGACTCGTCTCTTTGCCTTTAGCTTTGAGCTGGCAGATGTATAGAAGAAGATCCGTGGAATGGATTACATATAGGAGATGAGCATGCAGGCGAGATGGAAATAGCGGCTGCTAACATTGAGAGCTGGCAGTGAAGAATATACTCTCGACATCTGAAGGGTGCAGCTTTGACTTACTTAGATTAGAAGCAGCGTTGGAGATGGCTGGCAGTAGTGATCCGAGGTGAAGAATAAGAAATTCCTAGCCTAGAACAAGCAATGTTTCGTAATAGGTTTAGTGAAACTTAAAGCTTGTACAAGGATAATGCATCCTAAGTTTGGATTAAAGTAATCAAATAGTGTAAAGAATTATCCACAGATGGCAACAGGTCAAACTAGCCTGAGCGACTCTTGGCCTGGCCCGGTTCGATCCGTAGCCTAACCCAGCCCAGTGGGCAACATACAGGCTAGGTCAGGTCGACTTTATGCTTTTTTCAAAAAAATAAAAAATGATGTTGTTTTGTACTTTTTTATCAAGCCACGGGTCATGTTGGTCGAGATAACCCTAGTTTGAGCGCAGCCTGACCTGAACCACATTTGTCATCTCTAGAATTATCCTTAATCTGAAATGTTATACTCTAAAATTTGAATATCAAAAGACTTAACGCTAAATAAAATTTTAAAAGAGTTTAAACTTCTAAATTAATTTAAAGTTAAAGTAATTAGTTTTTAATTTGATTAATATTAATAATCAAATAGGTTCCTAATTAAAGTTTAGAAAAGTTGTTCAATTAAATTAGAATTAATTAATGAGACACCTTAAAATTAAAAAATATTTTCTTAAAGCAATAAGAAATTTTCTTAATTAAATTAGAAGATATTTTCTTAATTAAATTTGAATAAGATAAATTAAATTTACAATTTTATATGTTTAGAGAATTATTATTTAATTTATCTAAAAATTGTTTCTTTATTTTTGAATAATATACGTTTCTTCAGTTACTAATAATAATGGAAAGGTCTTTTCATTTATTAATTGAGGAAAATGAAATTTCTTTAATATTTTTAAAAATATTTTTATTTTATTAAGAAAATATTTTATAATTAATTAAGAAACTACTCTCTAGATAAATAATATTAAATGACTTTTTAAATTAAATTTAAAGTATTTTATTTAACTTTGAAAGTAGTTTTCTTTAATATTAG
>JAOTAZ010000009.1:9148012-9158700 GCA_025629785.1 Erythroxylum oxycarpum | reverse complement strand
GGGGTATCCATAGAAGGAGAATTCATGGATTACTATGGTAAAATCGTGGAGATACTCGAGGTTGAGTACCCTGCATTTCCAATCAAGTGAACTGTGATATTCAAGTGTGACTGGTTTGACCCAACTCCAAATGTTGGAACCAAATTCCATGGCCGATACAATCTTGTTGAAATTAACTCACGCTGAAGATTGAAATAGTTCGACCCTTTCATATTGGATATGCAAGCAAAACAAGTATGTTATATCCTATTCCCCAGCATACGACGGGACCCGTGTGATTGGTTGGCGGTGTGCAAAGTGAAACCCCGAGGTGTGTTTCAAGCACGACGAACAGGAGATCAGAGAATTGGAAGTGAGGTGTTTCAAGAAGATGCTTATGTGTTCAATGCAACTGTGACATATGATGATCATGAACCTTTGCACGATCCTTCACATGAATGTGTTGATATTCTATCTGGAGAGGAGGACAATGGTCAACGACCTGACGAGGAGCCAGACTTTGATTCTTATTCTTCATAAAGTGAAGATGATTGTAATTTAGAATTAAGCACTGACAGCGAGTAATTTGTGTATTTGAATGCAAGATTTAATTTCCTTTGACAAGTAATATCTGCGCAATGTTTACAAAATATTCTGTCAAATGACACATTTCTTATTCTTAGTTAAGGAATGTCGACTTGGCGTCTGGTACTTGATGGTTGTAATTCATTTCGTTGGGTGGAATGTGGTAAAATTGTCTAACCCGAAATCAGAATGGATTTAGCAACAACATCCACTTATTGGCCGAATGATCGATTGCCTTCTATGACTGATCTTCTACTTGAAGGTGTATAGTATCATACAACATCCTTTTCTTTATTGCATACATCTCAAATCTGTCTTTTCAAGTTATTATGTTAACATTTCATTGAATATCGTTACATGTTTTAAGTGTTATGAATATCGATGATGAAACGTATGCCGAAGGAGGCGGGAGTAATGACACAACGATCGATGAAGGATTTTGCAAATCAGTTGCTGTCAAGCAGTTGCCAAGTCAACAAAACTTATCTGGAAACTCCCGTACGTTTACATATTCAAGATGGAGTCTATTGTCCCATTTCAATATGACAACCTGTAAGTTGCTTCCTATTGTGTTCTAGGTCTACCTTTTCCGAACATCGATCCAAGCTACTTAGCAATAGTTGAAAAGCTGTTGCAAGAAGGTATTCAAAACCACACAGGTTCGGGAAGAACATATACTCTTTCCATTGGAGCATTCGAACATACGAGGAACCTTCTCGGAAATCCACCAATCGGAGACTCATTTACCTTTACCGACTCGCATGTTACTTGGCATCCCAAACAAATTTAAACACATTGTCATGTATCTCTGTATTTCATTTGGGATATGCAATGAACTTGTTATATTATTGTACTATGACTGTAACAGTTATTGTTTTTACTCAATTCGTAGTTATGCTATGAAATATTTCATTTTGTGTTCCATTTACATAGCAATGTGTAAATATGCCATGGGGGATTCAGTAAGCAAATAATTCCAGGTCAAAAGATGGGACCAAAGAAAGCATGTAATGTGATGCGCCCCAGGATCAGAGGAATGTTCGGAGGAACTTATTGTGAGGGTGGCCCATCCCAACCTCCACCGGCGACTGAGTCACCAACACCACCTGCAGCCCCAATGGTTGGAGCATCCGATTCTCCTGCAGCCCCTACTGTTGGAGCCTCCAGATCACCTGCGCCCGGAGATGTAGAACACTCCAACAGTGAACCATTTAGCAATACAGTTATGGCAGATGAAGGAAACGAGATGCAACCCGGTGCTGAGGGGCCCGATGGTAGAAAGTATATAACAGTATCCAATAACCAGTAAATGCGATCACATGCCACACTGTATATGTTTATCATTATGTTGCTGTGTTAAATGATTGCTAGGATTATTACCTTATTTGTCCTCTTTATTAGGTTCATTCCGTCTAAGCCCTGTTCACGACACATGACATCGACTTTTAAAGAGAGGATTGATCATGAGGATTATGCATGGAAGAAGATCTCTGAGGCAATCAAGACATTTTACTTTCAGGAGTTTGAGGTACAATAAGGCATATATATGCGTTTCTTTTTTTGTTCTATCCATTCCTAACATACATATGTTATTGCTTATTCGTTTTAATGAATTTATTCATTATATTCTTAGAAACATTTTTACTGGAGTCCTGAACTCGATGGGTCCATATATCGTGTATGGGAGTCGCGAGCCTATACACATTATCGCGATTTTATCAATCAGATACACAGCGGTGGACAACGACCCTCTTACATTTCTGAGTCCCTATGGAACCATTGGCTGGAGTACTAGAGATCTCCCGAGGCAATGCGCATATCGGGCCGTAACTCCACCAACAGACGTGGTAGAGGAGGAGCAGACAGTCTTCTTGTTCACACAGGAGGATCAATTACTTACCGCGAGCATGCAGAGAGACTTGTAAGTTTTATACATATTACATTTATATTCTACATTTGTTTTTTGCTATATTTGAATGTAAATTTATTTGGTAATGTTGTCATGAACATATATGTGTGGTATGAGTAACATTTCATTAATGTGTGGAGTAATATGCTGCAAACATTGATGGCTGTGTTGAATAATTTGCTTTCTTTACCATGGGATAATATCATAAAAAATGTTGAAACTCTGTCGAAATACTTGTCCTTTCAACTTGGACTTTTTAATTGACGTTGTTCTGCAGGAAAAGTCTACGAGCGTTAGGCCTACACCCAATCAGTTGTTCTTACATACGCCAAGAAACATGACGGTATGACATTCGTAAATAGCTGATGTCGAGAGCTTAGTGTATGTTAATTTCATAGGTTAATATTCAGTCTTACTTTTAATTTCCACTTACTAATTATAATATATGCATTGCGCCCTAATAGGACCACATACAACAGACAATTGGGCAACAGTCGCAGGATGAACAACTTGTTGATGAGGCCCAGGTATATTTTGATGCTGTGGGTGGCAGGGACAGTCGAGGAAGGATCTTTGGCCTAGGATCATCTGCCTCTGCATTTTATTCGCACTCTTCCACTATGTCGACAATAGCAACATCTAGTTCAGAGCCGACAAACCAACGTATCATTCAGCTTGAGGCCGCAATGAATACTATGATGGAGGTCATACATAAGCTCAGAAATGACATAGAAGTAATAAAACAAACGAGGGATGCAGACTCACAACAGCAACGCTCACCAAGACAATAACATTGTTGTAGTTTAGAATATGGTTTTCAATTAAATACAACAAAATTTTACACTTTATAGTTAAGAATGCTTTTTGTAATTATGGTCATTTGACTTTTTCTCCAAACATTTTCTGATGGTTCAGAACTCTTCAACATATGTTATGATCAATTTTAATTTGTTAAAATTGGAATTAAATTTAATTAGTTATTCAACTGTTATTCACTGCGATTTGTAGGTCATTTCAACGATTACACAGGATCTACTTGGTAATTTTGGCAATATTGGCAATATTCAACCAATATAACCAACAATATTCAACCAATTACTGACGGTTCCGTCGGTAATTACAGACAGAACCGTCGACAACATTACCAGACGGAACCGTCGGCATCATTACCGACGGATCGTCGGCAAATTACATTCATACCCGCCAATGGTTTCGTCGGAATATATGCCGACGGTTCCGTCGGTATACAACTCCGACGGATCCGTCGGAAGTTCTTTACCTACGCTTCGGTCGGAAAATTTTTACTGATCGAAACTTTAAAGAGTCCGTAAAATTAGCGACTGCGATATCGCCACCAACTTCTTCGTCATCCTACACCATCAGTAAATTATTTTACCGACAGAATGTGAGCCAATTCGATCAGTATTTTTCGTCGGTATTTGCCATTTTTCTTGTAGTGCCACGCGAGTTGAGGTATTAACGGTGTTCATCTGTAGTAGAGTCATCGCCTCAACTCAACTTAGGGCAGATAATTCTGATACGGTCTATATGGTGATACACGCTTTCGACTTCCGAAGAAGGATGGATCCACCTCTTTCTAAGCAGCATATAGGAAATTTAACTTTTGAGCCAGTGGTAGCAGAAACACAAATCGATACTGAAGATAAATATTGTTATGGTGTCATTAACCAAATAAGAAGAACACTAACGAGCGTAGACACAGAGTATGTGAAGAAATTTCAAGAAGGAGATGAGCAGCTAAATTTAATGAAAGACAGGGCTGAGAAGCAGAGGTACAAGAAAGTCGTTTCTCTTAGCTTCAGTAGTTTGTGCTGGTTTGCTGTATATGAAATCGACTTTGGATGGGGAAAGCCTGAGTGGATAGGATCTGCTTGTTGGCCGTATCAAAATATGTTTGTGTTCACTGACACAAAAGAAAAAGGAGGTATAGAGATGAATGCCAACTTGTTAGAAGAGGATATGGCCAATTTTGAGAAGGACGATGAGCTTGCTGCATTTTTATCTCCCAATTGTCAAATCCATGTTAAGAGTTGTTCTCGTTTGTAGGAGTTATCTGTTTAGTGCTTAATGTCTTTGTATCTCGTTTGTATGATCCTTTGCAGGTGTTTTTGTACGATTAAAACTTTATATTTTGCATGCTTTAGTCGTACCTATCTAATTATGTTGTCAAAATTTATTCTTATATTATTGATATTCTCATTTAATAAAAACTGAATCCTCAAGTTCTTCCAACTGCTTCAACTTGAATAATAATCCATAAATCCTCGGTCTGGTAGCTTTCCCAGCAAAAATTTATGTACCAACCAGTTGGGCCAGCTCCTCAAAAAGATAATACCTAGTCGGGGTCACCTTCTTCTATCATGTGGAGATGAATTACACCACGAATTGTACGTGGTTCTTCTATCTTGTAAAGGCTGTAAAAGCCTGTAATTATTTAACAAAGTGTACTGAATATTTCTTGAAATTTGTGCATGCAATTAAATAGCTGGTCCGTCCTTTTCTCGACGTTGGTCGCTCCCCCCGATGAGTAACGTTGGTGCTTGGTCCTGGAGTCGGCAGGGGATCCTCTGTTCCCCTTGTATCCAATAAGAACAACTCATCGAACTACCACGTATCTACCTCTATTAATTTACCACGTGCAGGTCCAACTTTTCAGGTAGTTATAGTCGGCAAAAAGGAATCTAGATCCCTGTCTAGTTTTATTTTATTTTATAAAATTTTAGCCATCCACGTGAACCTGTACGTTTCTTTGCATGTTTCTTGTATAGATCGATGTTTCCTTCAATACGCAGTGTATATATAAAAGAACAAGCAATGGTCCTTTGCCGATGAGCACTTACAAGAAGTTAGCAAAAAATTGAATTACCTGAAACCTGCTGCAAATAGAAAATGAACGGCCAAGTGCAAATAGTCTCCCAAACCATAGTCAAGCCATCTTCTCCAACACCAAACCAACTTCGCCATCTCCAACTATCCTCTCTCGATCAAATTATGGTTCCAATTTTCGTACCTTGGCAAGTTTTCTATCCCAACTCACCGAGCATCAGCAATGCTGAGAGATGCGAGCGACTTAGGAAGTCTCTGTCAGACACATTAACTCTATTTTATCCTTTGGCAGGACGAGTAAGACAACATTCACATATAGATTGCAATGACGAGGGTGTCCCTTTCGTGGAAGCTAAAGCAAAAGGCACCATCCTGGAAGTTCTTCAAAACATGCATTGCAATAAACTCAAGGAGTTGATCCCTTTTCAAGTAGAGCACGACAGTGACCTATGTTCCTTTGTTCAGGTAACCTACTTTGAGTGTGGTGGAATAGTAATTGGCGTCGGATTATCACATAAGATTGCTGATGCCGTGTCAGATGTCACATTTTTTAATAGCTGGGCGGCAATTGCCCGCGGAGAAAGAAATAATGTACTTGTTCCTAAATTTGAAGCAGCCAAGCACTTTCCTCCCATCGACATTTCTGGTTTTGAGCCTTGTTTTGAGGTTGTCAAGGACATTCACAAGATGGTTTCAAAGAGGTTTGTTTTCGACGCAACTAGCATTAAAAAACTTCGAGACAAGTACACTGAAAATTATTGCAGCGCCACCGGTAATATAATCGAACATCCCACACGAGTGGAGGTGTTAACAGCTTTCATCTGTAGTAGATTCATGGCTACAACACAACTTAAGGCAGATAGTTCTGATACAATCTATATGGTGAAACACGCTGTGAACTTCCGAAGAAGGATGGATCCACCTCTCTCTGAGCAGCATATAGGAAATATGGTTTTTGATCCAGTGGTAGCAGAAACTCAAATCCATACCGAAGATAAATATTGTTATGGTGTCATTAACCAAATGAGAAGAACACTAGCGAGCGTAGACGCAGAGTATGTTAAGAAATTTCAAGAGGGAGATGAGCAGCTAAATTTAATGAAAGACATTGCTGAGAGGCAGAGGTACAAGAAAGTCGTCTGTCTTAGCTTCACTAGTTTGTGCTGGTTTCCTGTATATGAAATCGACTTTGGATGGGGAAATCCTGAGTGGATAGGATCAGCTTGTTGGCCGTATCAAAATATGTTTGTGTTCAGTGACACAAAAGAAAAGGGAGGTATAGAGATGAATGCCAACTTGTTAGAAGAAGATATGGCCAATTTTGAGAAGGACGATGAGCTTGCTGCATTTTTATCTCCCAAATTGTCAAATCCTTGTTAAGAGCTGTTCTCGTTTGTGGGAGTTATCTGTTTAGTGGTTAATGTTCGCAAGTTGATTTTTCTATCTCGTTTGTATGACCCTTTGTTGGTGTTTTTGTACAAATAAAACTTTATATTTTGCATGCTTTAGTCGTACCTATCTATTATGTTGTCAAAATTTATTCTTATATTAGATATATTATTGATTTTCTCATTTAATAGAAACTGAATCCTCACATTCTTCTAACTGCTTCAACTTGAATAATAAAACATAAATCCTCGGTCTAGTGGCTTTCCCAACAAAAATTTATGTACCAAGCAGTTTCGCAAGCTCAAAGGCATTAAATATGAACTAAGTCTCTCAGTTCTTCAAACAGCCCCAACACGGCTCTAACTCTCCAGACAGCTAGGACTGAATTGACTGCTATCCAACATACTTGTGACTCCTCTCCTCGAGAGCCCTCAATAGAAATAGAGAGAAACAAGCTCTTTCGAATTATATGGTTGTTGTTCATAATCATTTCTGCCTACTTCAGCAGAGGGCGAGGATCAAATGGCTAAATGATAGGGATAAGTGCTCCAAATTTTGCTTCAACACTATTATTGCTAGGAGAAACCAAAACCGTATACATACTATCACCAATGAGGATGAAGTCCAGATCCTTGTTCTTACGGCATCCAAAATGAGGCAGTTCGTTATTTCTCTACATTGCTTGGTTCTCCAAGCCCCACCCAAGTCTCTTTTGATGAACTTTCTGAGATTATCTCCAAAAGGATCACTCCTAAGGAGACTATTGAGATATGGAGTCTGATAAAATATTATGGACTGTACATCAGGCTCACGTTCGCGGAGCCAACTCCTAGTGTATTCTACACCAGACCCACGTTATTGTTAGAGAATATATAAAACTAATTAAATTGACCTCACACAACAGCTTAAGCTATTGTGGTGAAATGGTTGCTTAACATGGGATCAGAGCCTTTGTAACCAAGTGGTCATGAGTTCGAATCCTGCCACCCACCTATTATTCAGCACAAGGTAGAATGGATCTGTGCAAGTTTTAAGCTCAAAGGGCTTTCACTTGAGGGGGTGTGTTAGAGAATATATAAAACCAATTAAATTGACCTCACACAACAGCTTAAGCTATTGTGGTAAAATGGTCGCTTAACACAATATTGGTTTTGAGTAATAGAAAAAAAAAACTATAAAAAGAAAATTGATGAACAACAGAGGACGAAACAAAACGTTGTGAGAGATATCTTTATTCAATAAAAGTAGTGCTATTTATAGGCACTTTAGACTCAACAAAATATCTTCCTATGGACTAGAAAATGACCTATAGACTAGGAACAAAAAATAACTAAATGTAGACTCATTCAAACATAAAGAAAAGACTTATTCATCCTCAATAAATCTAAGATATTTTGAATCATTTTTTCAACACTTCCCGTTTATTCAAAATGTCGTGATCAATGTTGGCATTGGCATGGGCATGGTTGTAGAGATCTCTTCTACATAAACATAAACATGGTTGTTTGCATGGTTATAGGCATAAACATATTTGTCATGGGGCATATTTGTCGTGGGGCATATTCCAATATGGATGTAGGCATCGTAGGCTAGAATAACACATCATTTTCTTAAAGGTAGACCATAGCTGCTACGTTGGCATCTTTTTTCTTGTTTTCATGCAATCTCTCCTCTTCCTCTTCATCAGGATCTACCAAATCAACTATTCCATATTCAACCTTAAGAACCCAAAAGAGGATTTACGTCATACCCAATGAACTAACGCATTCAATTACCCAATGGACCAAAATAGGCTCTGATACCACAATGTTGGTTTTAAGTAAAAGAAAAAAAACAACTATAAAAGGAAAATTGATGAACAACAGAGAACGAAACAAAACATTGTGAGGGATATCTTTTTTCAATACAAGTAGTGCTATTTATAGGCACTTTAGACTCAACAAAATCAACAAAATATCTTCCTATGGACTAGATAATGACCTATAGACTAGGAACAAAAAATAACTAAATTTAGACTCATTCAAATATAAAGAAAAGACTTATTCATCCTCAATAAATCTAAGATATTTTGAATCATTTTTTCAACAGTTATGCCTTTTGTATTCTATTCTCCTAGTGTATCATTGTATCAAAAAAACATTTTCAGTGAATAAAGAAACCCTAGCCGTCCATGGACGTAGTCATATTTCGGTGAACCATGTAAATCTGTGAGTTCGTTTATTTTCTACACTGTTATTTGATTATTGTGATTGATCGTCCATAACAACTGGTATCAGAGCTTGGTTCATATCACAAAAATCTGAAAAGATGGAAAGCGCGAAGTTTCAAATTGAGAAATTTGATGGAAACGATTTTGGTTTCCGGAAGATGCAGATGGAAGATTATCTATATTAGAGAAACCTCCATGAACCCTTGTCAGGGATGGAGCTAGAAACCATGAGACAAAGATTTGGGATCTAAAAAATCGACAGGCGCTAGGGTTGATTCGTTTGTCGTTGACGAGAAACGTTGCTTTCAACATCGTTAAGGAGACAAAAACTGCAAGAGTACTGAAGACGTTATCTAACATGTACGAAAAACCGTCGACTATCAATAAGGTATAATTGATGCGTCGCTTGTTCAATCTGGAGATGTCTGAAAGTGGATCTGCCACAAAATCATATTAACGAATTTAATATGATTATTAGTCAATTGAGCTCTGTTGATATTAATTTTGATGATGAGATTAGAGCCCTAATTTTGATGTCCTCTCTACCCGAGTCGTGGGATACTGTTGTTTCTGCAATTAACAGTTCACGTGGGTCTGAGAAGCTAAGGTTTGATGAAGTCCGAGATGTTGTCTTAAGCGAGAGCATTCGCAAAAGAGAAATCGGGGATTCGTCTGGTAATGCACTCAGTGTTGAGGGAAGGGGCAGGAGTAAGTCAAAGGAAGGCCATAGTAAACATGGTCGATCAAAATCAAAAAGACAGGGAAAATCTCAAAGCAAAAAGGAGGTCACTTGTTGGGACTGTGGTGAAAAAAGACACTTCAACAAGGACTGCCCTACACCTAAGAAGAAGAAAGGTCAGAAGAAAAATAAGTCTCATGAAGGTGATGATTCTGTATGTTCTGTGGAAGACATTGTGATGTAACATTCCATTATTTGTGAGAGGGTTAGAGATGCATTTTCATGTTTGTGCATAATATGCCAAACACTTATACATGAATAGTGAATGTATTTGCATATGAAAATAATTATACATGCATTCATGAATAATTTCGGGTATAATTAGATTGATCTATTAATATTGAGAGTTATGAATGTTTTTACATTGGAAATATTAGTGTTTGGTGGAAATATAGTATTTGTGAATTTTGGTGAATTTAGGAATAAATTTTGGAAATTGTAGAAAATAGGAAAAAGAAATCAAATGAAGATTGGAGATAGTTAGGTTGTAAAAATGAAAGTTAAAGGAGTTAGTTTCTTTTGAAACTAAGTTAGAGCTTGGGTATTAGGAAAGTGACAAGTGTCACATAGACTTTTGTACTCTTGCTAGAAGTAGCTATTATTCTTTGAGAGTTGACAGGTTAAGTCTTGTATAAGTCCCTTCGTTATTATCATCTTTTTCAAACTTTCTTTTGAAACACAGAGTTTTACATCAAATACCTTCTAAGAGACTTTTATGCTTTTTCTTTCCTACACCAACCCCACTTTGCCATTTGTTTCCTCTACCCTAAGAAAAAGCATAAGCTGATCATTGTATTTAATGAAGTATGTAAATTGTGTGAAATTTAGGGCTTGAAGAGTTTAGAGTTTTCAGCAGGTAAGTAGTGAATAAATCTCTTAGATATAAGGATTTATAAAAAAAATTGATAAGTTACTGTCATCTGTATGGAGAAATGGCATTATAGCATACCTATGTTAACCTGGGTTGTATTAACCTATCACAAATTAAAGTTAGCGTTAAATGACTTTTCAATAATTTTTTTAATTCTTTC
>JAOTAZ010000009.1:8926397-8941802 GCA_025629785.1 Erythroxylum oxycarpum | reverse complement strand
CATTATTCAGGAAAATTATTTAAAATGATTTTATCGTTGTACAAATATATGTAGACGATATCATCTTTGGTGCAACTTCTAAAAAATTATGTTTAAATTTTGAAAATCTTATGAAAAGTGAATTTGAAATGAGTATGATGGATGAATTAAAGTTCTTTCTTGGTTTACAAATTAAACAAACTGAAGGACAGATTTTTGTTCATCAACAAAAGTATATTAAAAAACTTTTAGTCAAATATACAATGGAAAATGTTAAACCAATGTCAACTCTTATGCATCCTTAAACCATCTTAACTAAGGATGAAGTTGGTAAGAAGATTGATAAAACTACTTTTAGAGGAATTATTGGTTCTTTACTTTACCTAACTATAAGCAGACCTGATATAATGTTTAGTGTTTATTTGTGTGCAAGATTGTAAGCAGATCCTAGAGAATCTCATTATATTGCTATTAAAATAATATTGAGATACTAGGCAGGTTCTACCGATCTTTGCTTAATGTATTAGAAAAGTAAAGATTTCAGGTTAATTGGTTGCTGTGATGCTAATTATGCTAGAGATAGGATTGATAGAAAGAGTACAAGTCGAGGTTGTCACTTTTTTTGTCATAATCTAATTTCTTGGTTAAGCAAGAGGCAAAGTTTGATTTTTCTATCTATTGGAGAAGCTAAATATATGTCAGCTGCAAACTGTTTTTCATAGATGTTGTAGATAAAGTATCAGTTAGAGGATTATTCTATCTAAGAATATCATATTCCAATCTTCTGTGACAACACAACTGCTACTAATCTCTCAAAGAATCTAATACAACACTCAATGGCAAAGCATATTGAAGTTAGACATCATTTTATAAGAGACTATGTACAGAGAGGGATCATCAATCTACAATTTGTTAAGACATATCAATAATGGGCAGATATCTTCACCAAACCCTTAAGTGAAGATAGATTCAAGGAAATTAAATGAAACCTGAATATGGTGATGTTAAATGATCATTCTTCTGAAACTTTATGATCCAGATGATTCGTCCTAAAAAGGTTGAAAAGTCATTAAAAATGCCAAAATCTCTCGTCTATGTAAGAGTCGTTGATTTCACATCCCTGAAGAATGATCCGATGAATATCAAACCTGAGATTAAAGCAGTTGGACGGAAGAATTTCTTCAACATCCGAGAGACGGTGTATCTAAATGAAATATATGAGTTCTAGAAGAATGCAAAGGTGGTCGACAACACCTTGTTATCGATGGTAGAAGGGTTGCCGGTAATAATCACACAAGGTTCTATTGTGAAGGCTATTGGGTGTCCAAATGAAGGAGCATAATTGTTCAATAATATAGATTGGACCGCTCAAAGTCATATAGACTAAGCCAACATCAATCGACAACTATATGGATCCAATAATCTAGGAGTCAAGAAGTCTTCAACCTCATTCAGAAGGCTATGGTTCTTCACTCACTTCTTCTCCGTTGTATCCTACCAAGAGCAGGATCAAAGGATGTGGTGACAATGAATGATGAACATTGTCTGTTTCATCTACTTACTCACCAACCTGTTAATCTTCTGTTCGTGATTCTGAAGTGCATGATAAAAGCTAGGGAGGATTATCATCTGAAGAGTGGTTCTTTACCTACAGTAAAGTTGTTGACAAGATTCTTCAAAGAATCTGGAATCCTTCTTGATAGAGGAAACATAGTAAAGATGAAGGTTAAGAGTGTTATCAACGCCTCTAATATTCACAAAATGGGGATCATGACTGAATCCGAAGCGGATGTAGATTTCACTCCAAAAGCACAGTCTAAGGGGGAGCTTTCAGTAAGACGATGTAGGAAAGAAAATGTTTCGTCTAAAATACAAGCAAAACCTCGATCATCCAGAAGAATATCAATAGAGGTAAAGGTTTAACAATCATTTAATAAGCCGATACAAGCCAAGACACTTCCAAAAAAGAATGAAAGTAAGGTTCAACAACCAATTCGCCAAGTATCTTAAAAGAGGAAGACTGAGACGCTCCAATCACAAAAGACACAGACTGTTGAAAAGAAGACAAAGAAATCGTCTGAACAGTAGCTAGTAACTTACAACCCTCCTTAACCAATAAAGAAACAAGATTTGAAGATGAAGGTCATAGAAGAATCAACACCTTATCGTAACAGAGGTTCAATTATCATCAGAGAACCTTCCAAACAAAAAGCTAAGGTTCAAGTTGAAATTATAATAGTAAATGACCAGACGATACATCTTCTAAGCCCTGAAGAATAAAGACTATATAGTATTCTACGAGATGACAAAGGCAAAACCATATCCATTGAAGATTACGAAAGATCTTTATACAATTTATCCAGTGACAAGCAGAACGACAATCAAGATTGTACTAGATATTCAACCTAGACGTCCAACACTGGTCGTCAGTAAAGGAAAGGAAAGAAGAAGAAGTTTCCTGAAAGACGAGAAAATGATCTCACAAAAGAAGGGATTCAAGTGGCAGTGAAGAACATAGATGATGTATATCATGCAGCTCAACCTATAGGTGTCTATGTATCACATCATATATCAAGGGAATCAGGAACTAATTTTGGAGCATCTACCAAAGACGAAAGCTTCAAGGTAATTGGCACAATATCAGAAGGAAGGTACAAAAGTATCACAATTGAAGGTATCGATTTTAACTTAGAAACCTTTGTACATTTGCTCATTCATTTCAAACCCTTAGGTTTCATTCCTTCAGTTAAAACTATTTTACACCTTCTAGGGCAACCGATTTACAAATTACCCTCAATTAAAATTATAGAGTTAGACGATTCACCTAGAAAACCGTCTATCTTTGAACACATTCATCCACTTAGTGAAATACTACAACATGCCATTGTTAATTCAGAGCTCTTGAAGAATTTCATCAAATGGACTGAAGCTAGTCACAACCAGATGGAAGTTCAGGAAGCCTTAGCTAAAAACATTGAGGAAATTAATACTAAAGTTGATGAAAAAGGTGATACAGTGGGAGATCTTCATAAGGAAATAACACTTCTACATGTTTCTATAGAAGAAGACCTCAAGACGATCCACACTGATATTCAACAAATGTATTCTAAAATTTTAAACTGTCTAAAATGAACTATTTTTTTATTAATAACAAATAGGGGAGAACAGTAGAAAGGAGAATTAGAATTAGAAATTTTTTTGTTTATTATTGTATGTCTTGCTTTATTCGTCTGTATATTATTTTTATCTTCTAATATTATGATTATTTGTTATCATCAAAAAGGGGGAGATTGTTAAGTCAAGAAGACTACACTTCTTTTATTGATTTTGATGAAAGCCAAATAATAATAATAATAGAAGTGTGTGAACTATTTTGATGAATTTGTTAAGTGCGCAGATAAATGTAAGTGATACAAATCATCCAATCAAGATGATACTTAAGAAAAAGCTTAATAAGACAAAGCGTCTAAGGTGGATCAGACGAAGTGATTAAGTCTAAGACACTAGACGAAGCATACGAATCTAAGCAAGACGGTGTAATTAAAGAATGTACTAGAATGTCAGTTAGTTGGAGTTGGTTACAGGACTCAACCAATAACAGACTTTAGAAGACTCTACAAGCAGATTTCTCAAAGAAGACTATTGGAGATTTAGGTTATAAATATTAGTTATAGTAGTAAACATTAAAAAAAAAGGAGAATTTTGAATGTACAAAACATACTTAGAGAAATTCCGTGCTCAAGTGCTCATGCTGTGAAAAATATTATGAGATAAAAGAAAGAAAGAGAGAGAGCAAATACATCTGTAACGTGAAGCTCAAATAATATCTTTTCGAGCGAAAGAAAGGCTAGAGCCTGAAGAGGCTAAGGAAGTAGATAAAGAATACTTTGTTAAAGAGACCTGAAGAGGCTCTACAAGTCTAGAAATAGTACTTGTAAGATTGAAGGAGATAGTGAAATCTCAGACGAACTCTGAGTACTGGACGTAGCCCAAGGTTAAGGGTGAAGAAGTATAAATCGTGATGTCATATTCTCTAACTCTTACCTCTTTAATTTTTTTGTTGTTAGAAGAATAGATACTAATTTCTGTTGTTACTTTACTCATCAAATTAAGTGCGTTGTTTTGTAATCGTATGAATTTGTCAAGAAAATCAAGATGATTTTAAAGATTAATATCTTAGATGATTTAACACAATTCAACCCCCTTCTTATGTATTTTACATATTATACCTTATTTCTATATTAACAAGTGATTTACTTCATAAATGTGAATGCAAATGTGCTTTATTTCTTCTCTCTTTTTGTTGTGATCAAATAAGCCAATTTATACCCCGGGTTTCAAAGAATTGTCTGCTGGCTAGCATAATGAGCTTTATAACCCTAATCATATTATGAGCTTTAAGCCCTGATTTTAAATTGCGGACATTGAGCCTTGACTTCACATTATGAGACTTAGGCCCTGATTACGAGCATTTCGCCCTGAATGTCTGTGAGTTGGTCATTTTTATCACAACTCCCATTAACTCATCATGAATGTCAAATGCAATGATATGAATCATCTCACACATCATTTACCTCCATAAGTGTAACTAATTTTCTAGAATTCACATTCAATTTGAATCAAATAAGCATTTCAAGGATAATCACATAATCAACAATTGGCATTCAATTTGAAAAACACTTCCATATACAGTCCCGAATATCAAACTCCTCGGACCAAAAATGTCCATAATTATAACAATCATATAAGTAATAATTCAATAAATGAAATTTAACCAAAAACAAGTCAATCATAGTGAGAAACATATAAGTTAACTCACAAAACACTCCAACGAGCTGTTACCTCGATGTCCCGACAATATCTGGGTATTGACAATCACTCTGAGAGCCTATTAAACATGCATACGAACATTGGTCACTGATAACAAATAGCGAGAATATGTATGCAATCCTCTATGAATAAACTGTCTTCTTTTAATCATAACTCTCGCTACAAAAATCCAAATACCATGATTCTTGTACCCCCTAAAACTAGACTTCCATTAGTCTTAATATATCTAAAAATTACACAAACATCATCTCCTTTTAGAATACAATCCCCATCCAAATTCTATCCTATTTTCTAGTAAGAAACAGGATGGCAACCAATGCTCAAATAATAATAAATCATTATCAAAACATCTTCTAGCCAATTTGTTTCACAAAAGCATTAATAAGAAATTAATAATCATTTTTCATATTTTATACTTTGACTAATTTGGGTTTTAAAGACAGCAAAAATCAGGAAATAATTCAAGGTTCCTGTACAGGAGTCTATCACGGGCAGTAGTAGGGAAACAAGCATAACACAAGCTCTAGTAACTATTTTATAAAGAAACTTTCACAGAGGTCAAGCTAAGACCTATATATACAAATTTTGTTCTTTGATTTTCTTCAAATTCATGCTCTAAAGATATGTAAAACAGATTGAAAGAGGAAGATGAAATTGAAACCAGAATTTCGACTTACCTTGGTAACTTCTTTCCTTCTCCTCTTCTCTTCCCCTTTTCTTTCCTTCTCTTTCTTTTTTTTATTTTTCTCCCTCTTCTAACCTCATGGCAGACCTTCACTCTCCCTTATGTTGCCTTTTACATCTATTATCTCTAGAAAGTTCAAAGAAAGTCAAACTAATCCATATGTTACCATTTCATTGGTCCATATGACATGATTCTATTGGTCCATATCTTACTATTTCATTGGCCCATGTGTTACTAAATTTAGGCTCCACATGTTACTCATTTAAGCCTCCATATGTCACTACTTGTAAGGCTACACATGTCACCAATTGTAGGGCTACACATGTCACCGTTTGTAAAGCTACACATGTCACCATTCTAAAGCTACACATTTCACCATTCTATAGATCCATATGTCACAAATCTAAAGTGCAATTTGTCACAAATTTAAAGGACCACTTGTCACAAATATAAAGTGCCACTTGTCATAAATATAAAGTGCCACTTGTATCCAATTTTTACCATTTAGGAATTTTACTAAGCCAATTTATACATTGACTCCTTAAACTTCCGATTTTTAACAATTAACTCCAAATCACTAACTGAAATCCATTAATTTCTAAGTTAATTCTAATCTATCAAAATCATATCTAAGCATCCTGGACTATTTCAATTGATTAATACAATATGCATGTGCTTAATTTTTTAAACCTCTAACCCTCAACAATTTAGGAGACAGGATATTACAGGAACCTTCCTAAGTAATACCAAGTTCGATCTGAAAGAATGAATCATGGATGTTACAAAAGCAAAGGAATCGCACCAAGTTGAAGACAATGAAGGGAATGACAAGAAGAAGGTCGATAAGAATGTTTTTCAAGGTGAACTAGAATTACAAACAACCCAGATGCATCAACATAAGATTGCTTACCCCATTCTGGGTCAACAAAAGCCAATCCTATTCAGGGACAAAGGGAAAGCAGAGGCGTAAAAGAATAAGGAAGACACTCTGTTGGTAAGGTACAAATTGACTGAGATGAAAAAGTATCAACCCTTAATTCCATTCCTGATTAAAGCTATAAGGAAATCAAAGGAAGTTAAGCTAAATGAAGTGGTAGACATGATCGAGCAACTGGAAGCACGACTTACACTGATGGAGTCAATAAAGGGAAAGGTAGAAAAAAATTAGAGGGAGAAAAGAAATTGATGACACCACTAAAGAAGGAAGATCCAGGGGATTTTTATATCCCCTAAAATATTAAAGGTGTAAAAATAGAGAGAGCCTTTGCCGATTTGGGATCCAACAAAAAATTGATGTTGTATTCCTTATTTCAGAAGATGGGGTTCAATGATATAGTCTCCACCAAGATACTGGTAAAAATTACAGATAAATCAATTCTTCATCCGAAGGGTATCATACATGATATACATGTTCGAGTGGAAAAGTTTACTTTTCCTATGAGCTTTGCATACTAGATATAGAAGAAGACGCGAAAACCCCAATTATCCTCGGGCAACCATTTTTGGCCACTGGTTGATCAATTATTGATATAGATAGGGGTGAGCTGATTCTAAGGGTTGGAGAGGAACATGTATCTTTCACCGTAACCAAAAAATTACGAAAGTCCTCTCCAACCCATAGCAATCATGAAGGGAATAGATCTTGGTGGAGAAAAAGAGAAGAATGATGGTCGAAATTGTTCTCTAGAAAAGAATAAACTATGCAAGAGAAGGTGAAGAAAGAATCGGGAAAAAGAAAGTGACAGCATAAGCAACCAGGTGGCGCGAGTGCATTTTATGAGATTGATAATCCAGTCACCACCAAAGAATTTTTTTAAACCACCTTAAGCAAAGAAGAGTGTCAGGCTAACAACATTAAACCACCTTAAGCAAAAAAGAATTTTCTTGATTTTATATATTTCAAATTTCGTAGTTAGGTTGTTCTGTTTCCAAATAAATATCGTGGAAGAGTAGGGCATTAATTTTTGATAAAGATAACCAGGAAGGAAAGTATAATGAGGTGATAATGCTAAAAAGAAGTTAGGAAAAGATCTCAGGGGTGTGTATAAGGACGAAAGACAGAAAAATCATTTATTGGTGAAATTATTGCAAGCCACGATTGTGGCCTAGCATGCCACGACCTTGCCCTATGGCAAGGTAAATTTGTCCACACAATTTCCAGCTAAAATTTTTACCATTTTGCCCTTCCTTCACCTATATATTCATTTCCTACTTCACGCTTTCACTGACTTTCATTTTATCTCTCTAAGTTTAGAACATCCAAACGCTCTCACTTCTCTCTAACCAACTTCCAAATTTCCACTTTGTTTCAACTTCCACCTACTTGCAGTCTATTATGTCCCGCATTAAGCAATCAGCAAAGCACATCCAATCATCATGAAGAAATCAAGTTTCAGGCTGAGGGCGAAGGAGTAGGGTAGCAGATTTTGAGGCACCCTTCCTAATCTACACAGAGGAGGAAGGTATTCGATTCCAATCCCTTGATGTTAAATAGATAGTGGTCCTGAAATACTTTCATTTTGATATGCTTGATAGGCTAGAATTGCAATATAGGGTCAAGAATTTAGCAAAAAGAATTCAATTGAGTAAGTTTATACACTTCCAATTTCTTGTCTACCAGGAGCTCACCCTTGAATTCTTCACTTCCCTTCATTTCAAACCCAGTAATCCTAAGGAAATGTGGTTTAGGTTACAAGGATAACCTTATAAGCTGAACATTGAAATCATGTGTGATATTTGCGATTTTCCTGAATGTTCCATTATCAATCAGGACGATGACTTTGGTGCTTATCACTATTGGAATGAGCTCACTAGGTTGGAGTGGTTCGATGTTAAGAATGCTCATAACAATATTATAAGAACCCATGAGCACTTGTTGTTATATAAATCCATGTGTCAAGTGGTTTTTGACAAATCATAAAGCAATAAGTGCTCAACGAAGGAACTTTTTTTGTTGTGGTGTATGGATCATAGCATCTCGGTATGCACCTCCCCATATGTGTTGAATGCTATTGTTGCGACTCTACGTAAAAGGAGTAACAATTTAGGTATGGAGTACTTGGTTTCTACCATTGTTGAGTACTATGGTGTCGATTATAGTGGTCTAACCGTCTACCTCCCTGATTTTCTAAATCACCATCACTTGTGGCATGTTAAAATCCTAAAGTCCTATAACATGGAACTCCAGGACATTAGCCAAAAGACTCATGTGAAGATCAGGGCTATTCAGGCGAGTTCCGACACAGTGCCACCTCAACAAGTAGAAGAGGACTCTGGTAATGAGGAGTCCGAAGAGGAAGAAGACACAAAAGAACCTGGTTAGAATAAAGTGCTCGATACAATCTTCGCCAACACTAAAACATTTACTGACACACTTGTAAAGAACTCTAGAAGGATGAAGGAGATAACTCTCACACAATCACATCAGAGCTGGTATACACGTCGGATTCATCGATACTTCAAGGCTCAAGGTGTACAATTGGCAACTACGACACCATCCCTACCTCCATCACCATAAGGTTTTGTTTCTAAACCTTTTTCTTTTGACTTTAGATTTTTTTTTTTTATGTTACTTCTTTCCATGTGTGTTTGTTTGTTACCTTCTCACATTGAGGAGAATGTGTTGTTCCAGTGTGAGGAGTATTGTGTGTTTGGCTTTAAGAATGAATTTTGCATATTTTTAGGTTAGTGTGTTTAGGTTGCAAGTTAATTAGGATTTAGTATTAGTTTATCACCCTATAAGTTGTCACATTCATTCATAATTTTATGTCTTTCGACTAAGTAGCTTAGTTAAAGCAACAGGGTAGGCATTAAATAAAAAATAAAAAATAAAAATGTGTGTTTGTAAATTTTTAAATAAATAACTATTCCACTAGCCTTCGGGTTATAAATAGAGCTAGTAGCTAGTTAAGAACGTGATATAACCTAGTAATTGGATCAACATGCATCACAAATGTATGTCTTCATGTCAAAAGGCTATAATGACTTTTTCAACTAAGCAACTTAATAAAACATGACTTAGTCGAGTAACTAGATTGATATTCATCAACAATGTTTGCCTCCATGTAAAAGGACTAGGCTCATGTCCCCAAAAAGTTTTTTAAAATTTGTTTTCTAATAAAAACCTATCGAACTTACAAATAGCTTAACTTTTCAAGAAAACGTACTTAGGATTAGTTATAAAGTTTGAATGACCAAATAATTATTAATATGACTATACAATTAAAAGGGATGAATAAACTTGACATTTAAGTTTTGATTAATATGTATGTTTAGTCCAGCACTCCTAGACGCAAATTTTGCATGTTAATGATTTGTAACAAATTGAATGATTGTGTTTAAGGTTAAATTTATTTCATGAAATTGAAGCCATCGTCTCATTGTTACATTGTGTGCTTTGTGATCTTGTGATGTTTGTTTTTTATGTACTTTAGGACTAGCAAGCGTTTAAGTGTGGGGATGTTGATAAGTATAAATTGCATCATGTTTTAGGGCATAGTTTGATATGTGTTTAGCCGTTAATTCAATTATTTTGTATGTGTTTAGGCTAAAATTGTGTTAGTTTGTGATTTATTTATGTTTTAAGTGTTTTAAGGGTTGGTACATCCTTTTGAGGTTAAATATTATGTTTTTGAGGTAACTTTGATGTGTTTCAGGGTCAACATCGAAGAACGGAGGAGTTTCGGAGATATTTAGGTCAAAACAACGGCTGAAGATTATGGCTTCTCAGGCCACAATCGTGACAGAAGCTCCAGGTTTGGCAAAGCTCAATGAATGACCCACAATCGTGGACAAAAGGCTCATATGTGAGTCACGATCATGGCTTGCAGGGCCACGATCGTGACTTGGGGTAAACAAATAGATGCTTTATTTAGAGGGATTTTTTGGACCTTTCAGACCCCCAAAAAAACCCTAGGTTACCTAAAACACAAAGAAGGGTAAAAAGAACAAAAAAGTGTCAGACAAGGGGGAGTTTGAAAGCAGCCACCATTGAAACCCTAAGTGAGAATATCGAGAGAGAGAGAGAAGAAGGAAAAGGGAAAAAAGGAAGACGAAGCTGACTCGACGTGCTTCTCGGATTAGGAGGTTTTTCAACATCGCTGCCTTCCATAGTCTATTCCAAGTTGTATTTCCTTTTCGTTTTGATTTTATTGATGTATAGAATTGAAATGGATAGTATGATGATAGGATTTGCAATATTGATGATGTTCTAAACTTTCCTTCGGGATTTTATTTTGACTTAATGCTAATTTAGTTGATTGTGTTATTTGGATGAATATCATTATTTAACTACATTATTGCATAATTCAATAATAAACTAAGAGGGTGAACCGAATGAAAAATGATTAAATCAGATGTTAGGTGATTTGATAGAAACCATAATAAATCATATTAGTAATTGTGCAAAGAGAGATCCTGTATGATGTTCTAATAGTTTATTAGAGTGCTTCAGATCTAATTAGGTTTTGGATAATTTGTGAATTGAGAGATTGCAAACTCCATAATCTGATTAGGGTTTAATAGTTATAACTCAAGAGAGAGTAATCAGTCCTAGGACATTCTAGAGCCGACACTCCATTGGCACATAATCGACTTTAGCATTAATGACAAGTAAAATCCCCTTCCTCATAAATTAGTAAATTCCTTAGGTTGATTTCTATTACAATTGCGTATTGCTCAATTGTTAATTATTTCGTGTTTAATTTCTAATTTAAGTGATTAAACTAAATTCTTGTGATTACTTTCCGTGTATTGTTTATTTTGAGTTTTATATATTATTGGCCTTAGATTTTAGGATTAGATTAGTCTCCTTCCTCGTGAGATCGACACCTCTTATACTACAGTTGCATTCCGTGCGCTTTCGATATTTAAGGGCTTATAAATTTTAAGGCTTGAACGACATGAACACGTTCTTTATGTTATATATGTTTAGACGTATATGATAAATTCCATGGATAATTATACATTGCAAATGAAATTATAATAAGATTATAACTATAAGATTCATATTTCATTTATGTATTATCCCTAAATTGCTCTTAGGAATTATTTTATTAAGACTAAACATTAATAGAATGTAAAAAGACTAGCACACATTATATTTTTCCTTAAGAAAGAAGTAGTCGACGTCATAGACTAAAGTATGGAGATACTTAAACAAACATATGGATGCTTGTTAGAGAACATGTTTAATAGCCTATTTCTAAAATTTACTAAGGGTTAGAGTATTAGACTGTTGATTCATATCATTTATGATGTGCATTCCACTCACATGCATACTATAAGCATACACACATGAATTATGTTTTAGAAAACATTGCAAAGATAGTACATGCACTCTTATGACTTATTCCAGGGTATGAAAGATTTTAAATAATTATGATGTGATTGCGTGATTGTGTATTGAACATGTCTTGAATTTTGGTTTAATGGACTATAATTAGTAAATTGGAATTTATTGCCATAAGTGGTAGATTAATGAAGTGATATGTGCATCTAAACTAGGACAAATGTTAAATGGCAAGACAAATTGATACATGGAAATTTAGGTTGACTTGGTCTATGGAATAGTGACGGGTGGAAATGGAGAATGAGTGACAAATGGCTTAGATAATTAAGTGACAAATGGCTTTGGAAACTATAAGAAAAATGGGCTAGTTATTGAGTGACATTTAGTAGTTTAAGAAAAAGACATATGGCTTGGGTCTTTAATTAACAAGAGTTATCACAAGTGTCTCATCACTCACCATACACCTATACCCCACAACACCCACACATATGAAAAACCATCTTTTCATTTGTTCTTGCCACATGTTATCTCCTCCTCCTTCTCTCATAATCAACACCCATACACAACCCTTACAACCTTGAGATTTTGCTAAAATTATGCACTTTGTCATTCCAAAATTATGTTGTCTTCACCTTATTGTTGAAACCCATTTCTATTCCCACCTTATTCTTGGAATTTTGCTTGCAAGCTTGGAGGGCTAAGTTACCTTGAAGATTGAGGAGGTTTTGAGCTGAACAAGTAAGTGACTTATTGACCTATTATGATATATGTTAGCATAACATTCATGATGATTAAATTGAGATGGG
Organism: Erythroxylum oxycarpum; assembly: GCA_025629785.1. NCBI lineage: Eukaryota > Viridiplantae > Streptophyta > Magnoliopsida > Malpighiales > Erythroxylaceae > Erythroxylum > Erythroxylum oxycarpum. The sequence continues at coordinate 8,929,213 of JAOTAZ010000009.1, read as the reverse complement.
ATACACATAGGGTTAATGATGAGTGGTGCTGGAATTTGATAGATGAATTGGTTTTGTTTTGATGTATGAAACCATAGGTCAGAGGCTGCTCAATGGATGATTTTAGGTTGGGATTTAAAGTATAATGAAGGCGAATTTTGTGCTAAAGAAAGGTGTTAGTGTAGTGTTCTTGAAATGGGAAAGAACTAGGACTACATGTATGATAGTGAATGATAGTTTCTGTTTTTGATTTTTGATGCATGAAAGACTCTATTATAAGCAACCAATTGAATGATTTTGAATTGGAATTGAAGATGAAGATGATGAGGAAAATGAATTATAATTGAGGTATAATCAATGGACTATTATGATGTTGTTAGAATCAAGAAACTTTTTTGAAGGAAATGGATGGTGAACTTTCTGTTCACCCATCCCACAATTGTGGAAGCTGCATTAACTCCTTCCCACGATCATGGGCAATGCTTTGACAAAAGAAAATTTTTGTATTATCTTTCCACGATTGTGGAAAGGAGGGCCACAATCGTGAGCAATGCTTTAAAGTGGAAAAAATTCTATTTTGTGTGATTGTTGAACCAATTAAAGATAAGTTACTTTATCTTAGTGTATTTGTCTTGATTAGGTCTTGAAATGAACCTACATGGTTACTTGATCAATTGGTTAAGTGCTTGATAAGTTTAGGTTGTTAATTAAGGTTATAACCTAAAGAATGGATTGTTTGGGATCAATTTATCTAAATCTGGAATTTATGAGTTGTTAAAGGAATGAAGGTGTTCTTAGGAATGCAAATGTGATCCAAAAGACGTGAGAAATGTGAATTAGATATGAATGAATGAGAATTAGAAAATTGTGTGACTATATAAGGCTAAAAAAGGATTAGTGAATGAATGATTGATGAATTTAAACTAATCAAACTTACTTAAGGCATAACCTAATTGCAAACAAGTTATATACAAGCTATGATGAATGAATCATCAAGATTATTTTAATAAGGATACATACCTGGATAGTCAATTAATCATGCATTGAACATGACATATAAACATGTGTATGATTGAATAATCATGCGAGTCAACCTAGATGTTTCTCACTACGATTTATTTGTTTTTGTTTAAATTTCAGCTACTGAATCGTTATTTATATAATTGTGATATTTACGGACATTGTTAGTATGAGGAGTTTGATATTCGAGAATGTATTAGAAGTACTTATTGATTGTATGTGAATGGCGAAATGTGTTCTCAACTAAATGTTGAATGTTGGACTCAGATCCGAAGAATATGATAAATGACTGAGCACATTGAATAAAAGGCATTGATAGCATAATGTGTGAATTGATGCATTCCATCACATTAATATGCATGATCAGATAAAGGAGTTGTGTCGGAGTGACCAACATAAAAAAAGAGCTTTAAGCTCAGGAATGTACATAAAGAAACACAAGCTCAGTCATTAATGAGGCTAGTATCCACAATGGGTACAGGACAATATATGAAATGAGCCCGATATCTATAACAGATTCAGGACAGTAAATAGGCACTCAGTCACAACAAAGCAAAAATGAAAATGGAGTCACGTGTGCATTTACATATATAACTTTATATGTATCATATAAAAGACTTCAATGAATTACTGAATTGTTTAATATGTTTTACGCAATATTTGTGTAAATGTTGTACTTATTGAAATGTGATAAAAAGTGATATGGTATATATAATGGAATGATATAATGTACTCGTTGAGTTTGGTTATTTACTTGTGATATTTGTGTCTAACTTGAATGAGCACATCGATGATGGTTCACTTACTGAGTTCGCAAACTCATCAAAATTGCAATGTTGATTTCCAGGTATAAAGGAGAGCTAGCTTTTAAGGCAATCTAGTAAAAGTATAGTACCTACGTTTTGGGGAAAAAATAGCTCAAACGTCTAGTCAGCTGATTTTAAAGAGTCTAGTTAGAGTATTTTGGTCTAGCGTCCCATTTTGAAGAGTCTAGCTAGAGTCGAGTTAGAGTATTTTGGTCTAGAGTATATGGTTGATCTTTTAAAGATCTTGTAAGATGTGAGATGCCGTAAATAAGATAATGTATTTAGCTCTAACATGCCATTCTAGTAGGGTATGTGCTCAGATTTACTTTGGTATGCTGGGTATGTACTCTATGACAGCTGTATGTTACAACAATTTCACTAAACATCTATTACATAAAGAACGGATTGAAGAGAGCAAAGTTATTTTAATCAAGTCGGACTTTAATGTAAAGTTTTGAAAACTTTATAATTAAACATGAGATATTTAATAAATAAGGATCAATATGAGATATTGGATCTTATTTAGGAATAATTGGTATTTAATTAGATTTATTCATAATTCTAATTAAAGTTTAATTAAAATTAGAAATTAATTTCAATTAAATTACTAAAACATCTAAAACCTATTATAAATAGGCTTAAACTCTAATAGAGCTAGCCCTTCTTGTTTAACCCTCTTTATAAGAGTTACATATGAAGTGAATCACAAATTAATAAAACAATCACAATACACAAGAAAGGGGGGTTTGAATTGTGTAATCTTTTTCGGTTAGTCCCCTTAAAACTAATTTTGAACACAATAAAGTAAAGTAGAGTTTGAGAAATGTTGACACAGAGATTTATCCTGGTTCACCCCAAACGTGGGCTACGTCCAGTCCTCAGAGTTCCTTCTGAGATTTCACTATCTTCAAACAAATACAAGTATTCTTTTGTCGAGCCTCTTCAGGTCTCTTTACAACAAGTATTCTTTCACTCTTAGCCTCTTCAGGCTATCTGTCTGACTTTCTAACT
>JAOTAZ010000009.1:8854201-8867177 GCA_025629785.1 Erythroxylum oxycarpum | reverse complement strand
GAATGAACAATAACTTCCAATCAATGTATCTACCTACCAAGTCATGCATAAAATGCATCATTAAATGCATAATTAAAGTTTAAAACATCATCTTACCTCATCAAGCCTTTACTCTTCAATTCTCCAATTAATCTCCTTTCTCTACACTCATGCACGGTTATCATCATGAAACAAAGGTAGGGGCTTAAGCTTGCATATATGAGGGAAGCATTTAAGGTAGGAGAAGAGTGATTTGATTCAAGCCAAAAGAAGAAATCAATAAGGAAGAAAAAGATGAGAGAGTTTCGGATGGATGAAGCAAAACAATAAATATCTACACCTTTTTCATTCCTTCTCTTTTAAGCCACCGAAATTTGCATAGGATAGGCATAACCAATGCATTAAATGAAGTAGATAAGTGGCAATCACCTATTTGTCCACTAAAGAGGAAAAGTCAAAGTAATGAACTAATTAATTAATCCTAATCAAAATTGACCCAATCAATTCCAATGGCTCTCATTTCAATCCCAAAATAATATACCCAATATTGCAGTGCCATTGGATAGACATTTTCGATACCGAAAATTAACTGGTTCGCTACTTGGCAATTTTTTTCCGGTCCGGGAATTTTCTCCGGAAAATTCCAGAAAAATTTCTAAAAAGCCTTGAAAATATAAAACACACAATGGCGCACTTAGAATAAATTTTCAACCACAATAACCACGTTATTCACAATAAAATTGCAGTAGGTACAAAAATCGGGAATGTCATGTATGCATGTATAGTTATTTGCATGTGCACAAATTTCACTGTGTACCAATATTAGTATGCATGAACAATGCTAATTAATCCCAATCACTCTCATCCTTTGCTAAATTACTATTTTACCCTTTCCGTCGGGGGTGGGATGTTACAACTTATCAATGGAAGCCCTAAGTTAATGAAACCTTTTAGTGGTGATCTACAGGAAGAATATTTGAAAAAGGTATACATGATGAGTTAGAGGGAACTCTAAATGAAAATGCTAACACCCCTTCTGACGATGAGCAAAGAAATGGGTAATAGATCCCTTTTCCCAAGTTGGAAAATATCATTGAAATAGATTATGTAACAGAAAGCAGGATAGAGGAATGTCCCAATAATGTTAGCAATAAAGAGATAGATGTCACAAAAATTGACAACGATAATGAGGTGATTAACTTTAAAAGTGAAAAGACAGATGAATATACCATCACTATAATTCAAAATGAGGCTAAGAATTACAGTGATGGAAATGTCAAAGACCTTATTAATAACACTTCATGAAGAGAGGAAATTCAGTAGACAACTTATATAGGAAATGACCACCATGAAATACCTTTTGCTAACTCCATAAGAATACCTAATAAGAGGAAAGTCAAAAATGGCATTTCAATTAAAAAAAAAATCCCTCTTAGCCTAAAATTTAAGATGACCCAATTTAATATATTCACTCTATTAAATCTCTTATTTATGAACTTTTGGAACAAAGGTGAAGGAAAGAAAAAGCTCAAAGCTCAGCTTAACTCAAAATGGATGGTCTTTAATAACTAACTATAAAAATCATTAAAATGGTTGGATCTTAGTATTTTGTAATCCTAAAAGTATTGATTTTCTCCTTTGTAATGTTTCAAAATCCTTTCTAGAAATCTGACGTTCATTCACTTAAGCTTCTATTAGTAGTTTAGACATCTCCATCATTAGTGTGTCTGGATCTGTTGTTTATGTATTCATGTCTTCAGTGTTTGATGAAATTTCTATTGGTTCAGTAGCTGTTGGAATGTCTAGTATCTCTTTTTTTGTTGAATTGGTAATCTTTGTTGCCTACTCCCCCACAATATTGGAATCAATAGCCTTATGTTCATTCATCTTTTCAAGTTCATCAAACCAACCTGTTTTGGATCTTCTTCTAGTAGGAGTCCATCTTTTTCCAGTACTAACATTTTCTAGTTTCCATGCATAACTGACATGTAAATTGTCTTCTATGATTTCTAATTTCTCATTCAATCAAACAATGGGTATGGTATTATGTAGGAAAGTTGTATTGTTGACTACATCACAGAATCTAACAAAATTGATTCTGGATACCTTAGCTGTGGCTTGATCTATGCATATTGGTTATCTAATGAAGCTGACAAAATAGCTTAAACGTTTGGTTATCCATTATTCTAAAGGAACTTCATGAATATTGATCCATAAAGGAATATTTTCCTGTTTGATTTCTTTCATTTTCTTTCAAGGCTTCCAAAATTACCACATAATGGGTTTGCTCTGAATGTACCTCTTTGTTTGTGAACTTAAAGAAGAAGGTGTCATCACTGTTTATCAGAACATCCATCAGTCCGTATTGTTTTAAGTTTGTTGTTGCCTAACACTTCATCACAAGGAAAGCATTCCTCTTGCCAAACAAGAATCCTATACATTTAGAGAACCTTATTTTGCTCCTTCCTTGAGAACTTCAATAGGAGGCAACCATTTCCTGATCAACCAATCTGCTCGTTGGAAAGTAGCTAAGTTAAGCATCTAGGATGTTATCATTAGCTACCTGCACCCAAGTTTTTCTTATGCAAGAGGAGTTAGCATTTGAAGGATTGGAAGCTTAATGGGGAGTAAGAGATGCTGCAACGGTGCTCCCATAGATTTAAAAGGTAGGAAACTCCATTATCCTGCAAGTAAAGCTAATTTCCAACAGGTAAAGACTTGCAACTCTGTCTTCTAAATCTCTTGCAGCAGAAGATTTAAGTTCTCAGTTAGATAATACAAAAGCTAGTTCTGACGCCTCTGTTCAAACATCTGAAGTTTCTGTAACACCATCTGAGTTATTCTTCGAGTCATCACCTAAAACCATTTCAGAACCATCAACTGATTCTTCAGCACAATTTGTTGACCTTTCAGAGTTATCTAATGTTCTGATGATTATGCCTCAATATACTAAAGTTGAATCTGAAATTAGTGAGTAGAATCCATGGGTACTAAACCTTTCAGACCTGAACTGGCATCATAAGCAATACCAGCTTAGCCTATTGCATATGCTACAACCAAGCCTACTTCAAGACCTTGGATTACATTCGATGATCTACCCCTAAAGAAATAGAGGGATAGAATACATGAATTCGACGCATGGATTGATTTTCAAATGACCAGACCAAATTATCATTTGTCAGATATTTTATATGAATTCACATCTCGTTTCACTAGCGCTTTGCGAGAATGGTGGCAAAGTATTAATGATTATCAACACCTTTAGTACATTCAAGTCACTATAGTTGGGGCACTACTTGGCATAATTCACAAAGAATTCATTGGTGATCTTTAGTTCATTAACAAACAAATCTGTTAGGAATACTTCGCTATGAAATGTTTTTCTCTTGATAAGCGTGATATCCAGAAGCATTACCAACGCATGATGGAAAGGTATTATCTCTTGAATGGATGAAATGATGTTAATTTTTGCAATAATTTTATATCATCCCTTCTAGATAAACTACAACCAGAACTACAAAGGACCCTAGTTTCTCTACAAAGAGACATGTCAACAATATCTCTTGGAGAAATCTATCAGCTTGCTTTAGCTTCTCTTGATAAGTTATGTGATCAGCATACCTTGTTCAAGAATATCATTAAAGGCGGTCCAGTTCTCAAACAGGCTTGTAGAAAGCCTTATCTCCAGATCAAATACAAAGATAAAAAGACTTATAGGTGTCATAGTGAGAAGAAAGCTCATCTTCATCAAGTCTACCTTAGGAGAAAGATCTACAGGAGGAAAGAAGGCTATAAGCCTTGCAAGAAAACCTATGAAAGGAAGATGGCGGTACAAAAAGAAGATTTATTCGGTTCTTTAAAAAGTACTCACATCAATAGAAGCCTACTTGATGTTTTCTCTGTGGATAGCATGGACACTTTGCAAATAGATGTCCTCACAAAACAAAGAAAGATCTCAAGTTATTGAAACAACTCAAATCTATTATGCCAATTCATTCTGACAATGACTTTGAGGAATTAATTGAGGATTAATCTCAAGAGGACAAAGATACCAAGTTTGCTATCTCTGTATCTACATCTGAAGAAGAATCAATTCTTTCATCTGCCTCTACAGATGATGATTCATTATAAATGTTATAACAGACTTGCGTGAAAATAGATTCTACACCAGTTCAACGACCTTAAGTCCAGATCCAACTCTTTCAATAGGACAAATATGATAAGCCCATCAAGACTATTGAATTTATGGATACTGGATCCAATCGTACGATCATGAAACCCAATATATTATCATCTGATGCATGGACTTCTCATGAAGAATATTTTACTGTTGCTGATGGTAATTCTTTTAAGATTGGGTTGATAATAAGAAGACGAATTGACATTAGCTTCTTTCCTCAATATACAGTTTAGATTAAAGTTCTTGGAAGCAATCTACCAGGCCCAGACATTCTGATTGGTATGGATACATACAGTAAAACATCACCTTTGTAGTTCCTACCCACAGGCCTTAGGTATCGATCACTATTTAGTCCATACACTAACATCAGAAATGTGTTCGAACAAACCCAAGTTCCTGCACATTATACTACACTTCAAGATAAACTGTTGGACTACTATCTTGAATCTTATATACAGTTTACTCACCCATATCCTCTATGGAAGAATGCTGACTTTTTTGTAAGTTTACCTTTAAAAAAGAATGAGGATATCAATCCTACAAAAGCCACACATTTAGGAATGAACCCTGATGATCTAAAGCTCGCACTAGATGAGTGTGCAATCCTTTTAAAGCAAGGACTTATCGAGCCCACAAAGCCATATTGGGTTTGTCAAGCGTTCTATATCAATAAACGTTCAGAGAAGAAATGTGGAAAAAAGAGATTAGTCCTTGACTATAAACTCTGAATGTTTTCCTGCAGGAAGACAAGTCTCCTTTACCAAAAATATGTACTCAAGCACTATTCCTTAAAGAAGTTGTTATCTTCTCAAAAATTGATTTGAAAGCAGGATTTTGGCAATTGGGTATTCACCTAGAAGAACGACATAAGACTGCATTCTGCATTCTCAATGCACAGTACCAATGGACTGTTATGCTATTTGGACTTAAAGTCGCTCCATCACTATTTCAAAAATCCATTACAAAGATCTATGAGCCTATCCTTAACAGTGCACTGATTTATATTGATAACATCTTACTGTTCTCAAAGACCCATGAGGAACATACGACCTTTCTAAATTTTTTTTTGGATCTCACTAAACAGTATGGCACTATGATTTAGGCCTAGAAAAGCATTATTGGCACTACATAAATTGAATTCTTAGGTATGCAATTCAAAGGGGGATTATACCAGCCAGGTCCACATATTGCAAAAGAAATGTTGCAATTTCCTGATGAACATATCACTGTTAAGCAAATACAACAATTCCTTGGGATTGTTAATTATATTTGAGATTTCATACCACACGTGGCTACTTATACTTCAAGCTTATCTAATCTTTTGAAAAAGAATTCACCATCTAGGACAAAGGAACAAACAGAAGCTGACAAGCATCTAAAGCAAATCTGTCAGGACCCTTCTCCGTTAAAGATTCCTAATAACGGACAATGTGTCTTACAAATTGGTGCTGACCTTACAACTTTATCTACACTACTCTGACAACATCCACCATGTCCACCAAATACTTTTTCTCCCTATAATTATCCTATTTCTCTTTGGCCTAGTAGCTTCATAAAGTCTTTTGTTTTTAAACAATTTTGTCACAAAAATCACAAAAAGATGGTTCGTCATCCTCTCTTTGCTTTCACAAAGAAGTCTTTTCCTTCCATATCTAGTATTCCTACTAGTGTGTATAAAGTTGCCTCACTTGCTCGTGTTAGTCTATTCTATTACTTGCATCAGTTTTTGAGTGAACATAACTCTCTTGGAAATCCTACCATGTTTAATCTCAAAGTACCCTTCCTTAATGTGACTTTCCTTCAAGATCCGGTATTTGAAAACACATTATGGTATCTTTGGGCACTCTTTTCCTTTTATGCTTATGCTATCACTGTATCACCACTTCAGTTGTATCAACATCTCTGTGACATTAACAATGGAAACTCTTTACTATGGGCATTCTTGGAATGGTTTCAACCATTAGATCAATGGAAGCATAAATGTTCTTTAATAATTCAACAACATCGTCTATGTACAACTTCAACTAGACGACAATCTACATATGGCTTTTTCATTCTCATCGTCCATATAGAGAAACCCATACTGGTGCTCTTTGCACAAACAACATGTGCAATTTTATCACACATCTTTATATTGGCCTCGACATCAGGACAATGTGATTCAATCTCTGAGAGATTTTCTTAAGTAGATCAATCACTTTCTAGAGACACCAGTCCTTTCTACTTCTATTGGACCATATCCTGGTGAACTAGAAGCACAAGAAGTTGATATTCCTGGTTCCAATAATCCTCAGTATGAAATAGAAGGTACAGTCCGAGACATTGTAGGACCTTCAAAACCATTTAACTAAGCTTTTTAGGATGCTCAAGACTCGAATGATGATCATTATAGTCCTAACGAAGATAAGTTAAACCAGTTCCTACATGACCTTCATACATGTGAGCTCAGTCCTAGTATAAAACGCAAAACACATCAACAGGATACTAATAGCTCTGATGATCCATATTCTCCTTCTAATCTTTAATCATGGCACGAATCAATTTGTGACAAATAATTCATTAGATACTTTGGATCCTAATGGAACACATCTTTCAAGAAAATCATTTCACTAAAGACTTTGAAGACATCTATATAAGCACACCTTTTAAGGCAACTACTGTTGAAGACTTTTATTGAAAGATGATCCCACAAATCACTGTTCAAGATTCTATCTTATCATCGCACTATTTACTTTTAGACTTTTGCAAATTAGGTACTGTTTACCTTTAGACTTTTGTAAAAGTTAGGTTTGCTTTTAGAAAAGTAGCTTTAATAAAATAGTCATCATTATACTTTAGCTTTCTTTTCTAAAGTTGTCATAATTATGTCTTAGGTAGATTTACATTTCTAACCTTCACTTCTCCTATAAAAGCAAGGTTTTCCTTAGTTGTAAGCACGGTTTGATTACATTTCAAAGTTTATAAAGGAAGTTTGGTTTGTGTGTTTTTCCTTAAGCCTCTTCTCCTTTTTGAAAACTTCAAGACCTGAGTCAATGTTCCTAATTGCTTAGATGCAAGATGAGTATGCTCTACACTCGCCTCTTCTGAGGATCTTGTGTATCATAAAATCTATGACAATCTGAGCATTGCATTTAAACAATTTCTGCTGCTACTAGATTATTTAACGAGGAATGACGAGTAAGAGTATATGAGAGACGTAAGGATTCCTAAGAGAAAAGATGAGAGTTGTGCCCGTGAGCTAGGAGAGCTAAAGAGGGCATTGTTATCTCGCCCATCATACCTGAAACTTACTTAAGGTATACATACTTCCAATCTGACTTTGTGTAGTTGATAGTCTAGCCCAAACAAGTTGTTTCGCTAGTTTGGTTTAGTCAATTGGCCAATTTGGTGTCATAGTTTCCCTGTGTGCCCTTCGGAGTCCTTGAATAGTATCAGAGGAGTTTAGTTTAGTTACGAGAGCTAACAGTGGAGTGATATTAAGGATTGGAGAGGAGTTGTAGATCAAACAACACAGAAGTCTCAACGTATCTTTTAATTCCTTTTTCAATAACTAATCTCAATTGAGCAAGCTCGTGATTTATGCTCACTCCTATAGGTGCACCTTATTTCCACATGATAAAATACTATGAAATATAAAACTTTGATCATTTTAAATGTAATTTTATCATTTTTCTTTGTGACTGCTTAAGATGTAAAGGTTCCATTGCAATACAAAATAGGATTTTTATTGGGAATGCTAATTCATTTGATATGTTTTTGGAAAGGTTTGACCATTGCTATGACATTTACTTCTAAAAATTAAAATCTGAAAAAGATAAGAAAATGTTTGAAGCAGAGTTGAATTTGTACTTAATATAAAATTATCATACAACAATAATTCCCGATATGATGTGGTTGAAAGGAAAGAGGCATACCGTACGCTACCTTTTTGTTGGTACATTTTATGTTGTTTCATTTCATGTGTGCTTTGGTCGACTACTTGGAAGGAGGACCCATTTACCAAAAACAAAGGCCTAGGCCCACAACAACATTGAAGGAGGCACTGTGATAAAATTAGAAAAAGAAAAGGCGATGCTATTTATTTATTTAACAACACAATTCCTCGGCTTCAGCCGTCGTTTTGAGGGTTTTTTTGCTGGGGTGTGTTGTGTTCAGGGGTGGCGTCGTCGTTTTAAGATTTGTCTTCTCAGGTTAGCCATACCTTTAACTTGTTCTCCCTGCCTTTATTTTCACTTCTCCGTCGTCGTATTACTTCTATAGATATTATTCGTCTCCACTCTGCAAACTCCTCTTCCGTTATGTTCTTTCTGTTTGCCCGGCGAGGCGATCAACAACCCTCTCTGTTTACAGATTTAATGGCTTTTGATTTGTCATATATGTTGTAATTGGGGATATTGCTGTTTGGGTTTTGTATATATATATGTATATATTTTTGGAATTGGTGAAAATTTTAGGATAATTTTGCTGGGTTTTGATTATTATAACCTACAACGAATAATTGAAAATTTCAGTTTCAAGATTTTAGAGTGATGTTGACTATCAAGCTAGTATTTTTAATGGGACAAAGAAGTCGATTTGGTTTCCAATAAATCAGGAAACTTAGTTCCATTTATGACTCGTAGGTGATCTTATTAAGGATTTGTGAAACTAACAACTTCATGGTAATGGCCTTTAGTTGTTCTTGCTGTGGACTTCAATTTGCCTCCTCTTGTCAATCACCATTTTTGCAATTTCAGGACTTATGATTTTGGCAGGTTTCACAAGTTGTTAGAGGATGGACTCTAATCCTGGACCGGTTGATGCCTCTGTGCTTTACGATCAAGACAAACATGTCTCCGCTGCTGTTTGGGATGGTCAGGTGATTCTTACACTCAACTAACCCCGCTTATGTTGTCAATGTATTTATGTAAACGATGGAATTGCATTGAAGATCTGAGAAAACCCCTTATGGTGTCAGGTTCTTATATAGCTGTAAGCCAGATGAAATTATTTAAACTGTAGTTATGGCTGAATGTTTTTCCTTCAAAAGATGATTATTATGGTATTTGATCATTCAAACGCCAAAAGCATTTCTGTAACAAGAATTTTTGTAATAAATTTTAGGAGCGTGGTGCACTTAGATGCCATGAGCATACGTCAAAGTTGGGTGAATGGAAGCTAACAGCAAAACAGATTGAGTTGGTGGAGAAAGCTGGATTTGGTTACTTGAGGAAGATTCCAGCTATTAGTTTAGATAATCCTCTAATTTCGGCACTAGTTGAGAGATGGAGGAGAGAAACAAATACTTTTCACTTTACTGTTGGTGAAATGACGGTCACACTTCAGGATGTTGCTTTGTTGCTGGGGCTTGCAATTGATGGTAAACCTGTTATTGGAATTACATATACAACTTGCAGCTTAGTGTGTGAAAAGCTTCTAGGAAAAGCTCCAGATTCGAACTATGCAAGTGGTGGAATGGTAAAGTTGAGTTGGTTGAAGGAGTTCTTTTCACAGTGTGCTGAGGATGCACCAATAGAAGAGGTTCAGCGCTGCACACGTGCTTATCTTCTATACCTTGTAGGAAGTACAATATTTTCCACGACCACTGGGAATAAAGTTCCAGTCATGTACCTTCCATTGCTTGAAAATTTTGAAGAAGCTGGTAAATATGCTTGGGGTGCTGCAGCATTAGCCTTCTTATATAGAGCACTAGGCAATGCATGTGTTAAATCTCAAAGCACTATCTGTGGCTGTTTAACACTGCTTCAGGTTAGTAAGTTTATGATGCTGTTTTGTGTGTCAGTCAAAGTTTTTCTTGTCTTGAGGGGTTTGGGCTTCTTTTCCTTTAGAAGAAGATGAGGTTGTGAGAGGTTTATCTAATAAGAAATTTACTTTGGTGCTGATTAGAATTCTGGTGTTGTTTAATTTGTTCCTTTGCAAGTGCTGGAGCTATTTTCATCTGAATATAGGCCGACCAAAACTCAATCGAGACCCTATCCACGATCATTTTCCTTTTGTACTTAGGTGGAAGGGTAAGCAAAGTGGGCCAACAACAAATCGTGATGTAGTTTTTTATCGCAAGGCACTGGACTCATTGAAGCCAACTGATGTATGTATCAGTTCTTTTTATTCAGTATTTATTTCACTTTACTGTCTGGGAAATCACAGTTCACGCTCTTAAGCAGGTGGAGTGGCTTCCATACAAATTCTTGGACAGCAGGGTAATACCTGAAAGTATCAAAACTACCTTGATTTTGGGTAGATCAAAGACAATGCTCATATGCTTTGACAAAGCAGAGAGACATCTCCCTGATCGCTGCTTAAGACAGTATGCCATGTCTCAACCAATACCAGAAGAAGTTGTGCGATGGGTTAGGAAGAGTCGGGGAGTTGATGGTGGCGTGGACTTGTCTGGGAAAATGGAGTCCGAGCTTAGTGAATGGTTGGATCGCCGACTCACTATTGTCGAGAGTGATGATACTGCTGATGAAGGTGCATACATGCAGTGGTACTTGAGGATCACGCGGAAAGTTGTCGGAAGGCCCATCTCATTGTCATCTGAGTTCCAACGAACGGTGAGGAGATGCTGAAGCTTTAACATGCACTCTTCGATGTTACATCCATGTGATTCACCTCTAACAGGTTTTGCTCTTGCAGATTTCTGGCTTAAGGGAAATTGCTTATTTGGCAGATGCATTCTCAACAAAAGGTTTGGATGCACAACAATTTGAGTCTATTTCTAAGATCAGGTTCATTGCACAGGACTGTTTGAGGGACCAGGGTGGAAGCCCAGCCACACCATCACAGCTCCCACCAACTGAGCTTGGCAAAAGGATTAGAGGGAAGGAGAGGGTGAGAAGGAAGAGTACTGGGAAACGCAGGAAAAGGGATGATGTGATGGATTATCAAGAAGCTAGTGAGGATGATCAATCACAGTTGTATGGTGTTATTGAGGTTGATACATTGCAACTATGTCACGACGACAATGAGATTGATCGACTACAGTTACATCAGACTGATGATAAGGAACCCCTACTGCTGTCTGATGTTGCTTTTGAGGGTAATAATTTCGAGTTAGAAAGCATGGTTGACAAGGTTGCTGATCCACATGATATCAATGAAACTGATGATGTTAAAGGGTCTCTGCATTGTGAAACAATTAATGAGTCTAATGACTGTCAACCTTGCCATGCAACTGGTGAAGTCAATGTTTCGCAAGTTTCTGATGCAACAACTAAAGGAGCTGATGAGTCTCAACGACCTGATTCAACTGATGAGGGGAATAAATGTGAATTTTTGTGTGCAACAGTTAGTGAGACTTGTGCAAAAGATAAGCTGGAGGACTCGCAGCTCTACACTGCTACAAATAAGGTCAATGATATGAAGATTTCTAATGTTAGAGGAGGAACTGACTTACTACTTCCTGATGCCTCTAAAGAAGGAAATGACTCGCAGCTCCCTGATGCAAGTGCAGTGGCTAGTGACTCAAGTGTACTGAGTGCAAAAATACAGGTTAGTGACTCAAGGGTCTCAGTTGCAAATGAGAAGGGAAATGGCTCTCTGCTGCCTGGCACAACTAAAGAGGCAAATCAACCAATGGTTCCTGACATTAAAGAAGAGGCAAATGATTCACAACTTTCTGATGCAAGTAAAGTGGTGAAGGATTCTTCTATCCTTGATATGAAAGAAGAGGTAAATGGTTCAAAGCTCTCTGCTGTGACAAATAAAGGCAATAATTCTCAACTGCCTGATGCAACTGATCAGGCAAATGATTTGCAACTCTGTGACGAAAATAAAGAGGCAGATGACTTGCAGGCAACGAGTGAGACTAACGACTCAAATCTCTCCAGTAGGAATGATGAGACTGATCCACGAGCAGTGACGGCAGCCGTGGACGATGTTTCAAAGTCATCAGTTGAAACTCTGGAGAATGTAGCAAAGCATGGTGAAAAGACTGTTGTAGCATGAAATGATGTCCTTAAGACTTCAGTTATCTTTAGGTACTCGGATAGTATTTGCTTTGTCGGGACAATGATCTTATGATCATATTAGGCTTGTCGTAGAAAGTTTGACCTGCGTCATCTTCCAGAATGCTTTGTGACAGTCGAAGAAAGAGCAATGGCGTCATCTCTGAGATGGTGGGAGACAATATCAGCTGTACTTAAGAGAAACAAATAATGATATCATGCTTGAGCTTGTAGTGATTATAATGGCCTATGCCTACTTAAGTTTTTATATTGGAGACTTTTGAGATCACGTTGTAGTGGAGAAACTAAGATAATTTCCAAGCACCTCGTATTAATTATAGACATCTTATTTATTCAGCAATTTTGAGATTGACCCTATTTCTCAAAAAAAATTTGAGATTGACTCTCGACTAACCACTTAGGATTCTGAAGATTATATTTTGTGACTGCTTTAATCTGGAGTTAGTTTCCATTACACGCATGTCACTTGGTTATTTATTACAAATTGCTCTGTTTTGGCCTGCTCTTTTCCAGTACTTGGTTTAATAATTGATATTAGGTTGTAAAAGCACATGTTTAAGGTTATAGAAGGTTTGGAGTCGTTATTATTTTAGTCAGTAGTGATGATTACTATCATAAATAATAACAAAATTATTTTAATGATTAGGAATATTACTATCATAAATCATATCAAAATTATTTTAGACAACATGGATTATTACTATCATAGATTGTGATGATTGCTATCATAAATAATAACAAAATTATTTTAATCATTAGGATTATTACTGTCATAAATAATAAAAAATTATTTGACATTAGTGATTATTACTATCATAAAATTTTTAATAAAATAAATTTAAATTTATTC
>JAOTAZ010000009.1:8755760-8773341 GCA_025629785.1 Erythroxylum oxycarpum | reverse complement strand
ATTTTATTTCAATTAAATTACTAAATTTCTAAAACCTATTATAAATAGGATTAAACTCTAAGAGAACTAACACTCTTTGCCTAACTCTCTCTACAATAGTTATAGAATTCTCTCAATTTGTTTTGCAAATAACATTGGAAGTTGAACATTTGCACGACTATGGTACTTAAGATAAGTCAATTTTAGAAACAGTTCCAGGAAAACAATAAGAGAAAAATCAAGCTTCAGAATAAGGTTTGAATTATGATTTTTTGCTTTACTACGATTTATGCTTTAATCATTTTTATAAAATTTAAAGTGAACTTGTGATGATTCTATAAATAATCTTTTGACTTGAGATCTCCAAAATTATCTCATATATGAATTGTTGTGTTTTGATACTACTTACAACCTCTTTTAGTCAAGATTTATTATCCTAAAATAATTGGGGTGAATGTTTCATTGTTTTTTATTAGTATTGATTTAAAAAATCCTTGGTTAAGGTCAAATATTAATAAAAATAAAAAGGAAAATATTAACGAAAATGAAGAAAATAAGCGAAGATAATCCTCAAATTCCCATTTACAGCCAAATTTACTTTGACTCGACTTGAAGAGGTGGATCGGTACTTGACCATGCTCAATATCATTCTTAGAATCAATTCCAAAAGAAATGGAAATCAGTAGGAACAGGCTTGAAACTGTTTTCTCGAACTCCACGACTAGTGGCATAGTTGTAGTAGCGGTAACAAAAGCCCGGTGTTACTATATTATTAACAGCTACCCAGTGGTCAACCATTGAAGTACTCCAGTCTTCCTAAGCCATTGCAAAAGACATCGGTGTTCTGTTAACATATGTGGTCTCGTTGTTGCATATCCCACCTTTAGAAAGACTAGCTATAGAACCTCAACCAGCAATCAGATACACAGAAGCCCGAAGGAAAAAAGAAAGCAAAAGTATGGATCCTTCTACGTGGCACAAAGTAGCAGCTGTCTCTGGTCAGGACTTCTCGCTAATCTTCCCTCTCCTTCTCCCTCTCACCTATTTCTTATCTGGGCTTTTATGCTTTGCTTACTTCATATATTTTGACAGGAATGGCCGCTCTTGGGCTGGGCACTTATGGTGCGCACGTCTTCAAACCCCAAAATCCTGCTTATAAAGAGGTGCTCTTTACATTTTCATTTGTGTCTTTTCTGCAATTGTTACACTTTAATCAGTTGGCTTTGGTTGAGTAAAGAAAGGGGTTGATCTTGTTTTCTTATATGTATGTGATTATGCACGGGGGCGAGAAGGTATGGCAAACAGCGTCTCTTTACCATTTGGTTCACACTGCAGCCCTTGTTGCTGCCCCCGTCACCAAAAATCCCAACATTGTGAGTTTCTCATTTTGCACTTTTGTCCATTTCTTTCTTTATTTCAACTTTCTTGTTTTTGAAGTGTAAACAATGTCCAAACTAGAACGTTGTTTGTAATTTTCATTTTTTTTTGGCTTCAGTTTGGGTCTCTTCTGACTGCTGGAATTCTCGGATTCTCTGGAACGTAAGTCAAAATTTTATCTTGCTTATCTATATATTGACTGTGGGATTGGTTTTGATTACAGTTTGTGTGGACATTGATTTAACAACTTCAGTTATTCCACCTCTCAAGTTAGGTACTAAATTCTAGTACCTAACTTGACAGCCCCAATTCTGAAGGCAAGGAGAAAATTTAAACCATGCCTAGAACCATTACACATCATATTTTGGAACTCAATGCAGATATCAATTAGTTATCGAGACAATCAAGTTCTATATAAATAAGAAGCTTTCCAACTAGTGGCAGATGGGATGCACCTGAAGAGCCACAAGTCAAAGAATCATTGGCTTTGAATCCTAGAAGTATGGCCTTGTTATTTTAGGTATAGGTTGGTTAGCATTTACTCGATTAAGCATCAAATCAGGCCCTAGTTTTCTGCTAATCTTGTATTTTCCATCTTAGTAATACCTTTTAGTTTTAACAACAACTATATCCATCATTTGGAGGAGGCCAAAGAGTGCTTGAGGATTCTTTGCTTGTTGTTTGTACGTTTTGCTATTTCTTAACTACCAGATTAAGTATATAAGGCAGGCAAAAGCATGAGTTTAGTCATCATTTGTGCCCCTAGTAGCCTTGCACATTCAATTGACTATGTTATTCCAAGTGCCATTTTGATTGTCAGCATGCACAAGTTCTGAAGATAGGATCAGGTAGTGGAAGTGTATTGACAATTGAAAGGTAGGTGTTTGTGAGATTCATTCTCTAAGTTGTAAAGCTTGCAAGTTTTGGAAATGGACAAGAACCCAAGTTTGGCTAAGGTATTCAACTTTTGGTTCATTGCAAGCCATAGTGTGAATAAGAGATGTTTTGATCTGCATATTTATTCCTTAGAGAATGTACTACATATATACACGAATGGCATAGAGAATCTATACAAAAAAAGGAAATAATCCTAAGATAATGCTAATCCCTAAGATAGTGCTAACTAATCAATATAATCTGATTACAATCAGATTATCACAATATTATGTGATATTATCGTATATTGACCACACTCCCCCTCAAGTTGGATCATAGATATCTATCATGTCTAACTTGCCAATACATTCTTCAAATACTTGTCTTTGAAGTCCTTTGGTAATACATCTGCTATCTGCTTCTTTGTTGGTACATAAGTGAGACATATTGTTCCATCTTCTATCTTTTCCTTGATAAAATGTCGATCAACTTCAACATGTTTTGTTCTCTCATGGTGGACTGGATCGTGTGCCACACTTAGGATTGCTACAATAATGCTTTATAGGTGACTCAAAATTGATTTTTTTTGTCAGTACTCTTTTCAACCAGAGACTTTCACAAATTCCTTTTGCAACTGCTCTAAGTTTAGCTTCTGCATTACCCTTGGCTACCACCTTTTGCTTCTTACTTTACCACGTGACCAAATTTCCCCACATGAAGGTGCAATATCCAGTGGTTGATCGTCTATCCTCCTCTGAACTTGCCCAATCTGAATCGGTATATATTTCAATTGTTTTTTTATCTCCCTTCTTGAACAATAATCCTTTCCAAGGAGTACCCTTTAGATACCTTAAGATCTTATAAACTGCCTCAAAATGCTTACTCTTTGGTCCGTGCATGTACCGACTTACAACACTTACGGTGAAAGCAAGATCTGGTCTAGTATAAGACAAATAAATTAACCTTCCTACTAGTGTCTGGTATTCTTCACGATTAACTAGTTTATCTTCTTCATCGTCAAACTTTGTACTTTCAATGGGGGTGTTGCTTGGTTTACACCCTAACATTCCTGTCTCCTTCAAGAGATCAAGAATGTACTTTCTTTGTGAGATGTAAATCCCTTTCTTTGATCTAGCTACTTCAATGCCTAGGAAATACTTCATTTCTCCTAAGTCTTTAACTTCAAACTCTTTCCTCAAAGCTGACTTGAGTCTTGTAATTTCCTTTGCATCATCACCAGTTACAACAATATCATCTACATACACAATCAAAATTGTCTTCTTACCTTTTCTAATTCTAAAGAACATTGTATGATCAGACTGAGCTTGTGTGCATCCTTCTATTTTTAGGACTTTGGCAAATCTTTCAAACCAAGCTCGTAGTGATTGTTTCAGTCCATACAAGGATTTTCTTAGTCTGCATACTCTGTTTCCTCCTTCGTCCTTATCAAACCCTGGAGGAAGTTTCATATATACTTCTTACTTCAGTCTGCCATTCAAGAAGACATTTTAATGTCAAGTTGTTGAAGGGGCCAATCGAAGTTAGCAGCTATAGATAGCAATAGTCTGATAGTGTTAATTTGGGCACAGGTGCAAATTTATCTTTGTAGTCGATCCTATAGGTTTGAGTATAGCCCTTTGCTACCAATCTTGCTTTATGCCTCTCAATGGAACCATCATCCTTATATTTGACCGTGAATATCCACCGACACCCCACGGGTTTCTTCCCTTTTGGCAGATCAACTTCTTCCCACGTTTCATTCTTTTCAAGTGCTCTTATTTCTTCGAAAACTGCTTCTCTCCATTCAGGAACTTTAAGAGCTTCTTGAATATTATTCGGAATGTCAATTATGTCCAAATTAGCGATAAATGCTTTATATTGAAAAGATAGAGCATTATATGAGACGAACCTCTCAATCGGATGCATGGTACATGATCTAGATTTCTTCCTTAAAGCAATTGGCAGTTCTAGATCTGTATTGTCTTCTTGTTCCTTTGTATCATCACTACTCTGAGCTTCTTCGGTAGGAACATGCATTGGGTCGGAGATTGGTATAGCTTCAGGAATAGGGAGTGTACTACTTGTTCTCTTCTTCCGAGAGTACACTTTAAGTGTATTGTCAGGCATGGCTACTTATGTATCAGAATTTCCCTCTATAGGTGATGCATTGGACATTGGTGTTAGGATAGGTTCCATAATAGATGTACAAGGAGGTTCAGGCACAGACGTACACGATTGAGATTCATCACCAAACTCACATTTTTTGGCTCTAGGATCAAGTTTGTTGTGTGAATGACTGTGAATAAAGATTGTACACCCTAAAACCTTTAAAGGAAGATTAGTTTTAAGATGGGTGGTAGTATGGATTTCTTGAAATTTTTGAAGAGGTGTTTTGAAAGAAAGGACATGACTAGTGATTCGATTAATAAGGTAGATTGCAGTAAGGATAACACCCCCCTAAAAAATTTTTGGAGCA
Organism: Erythroxylum oxycarpum; assembly: GCA_025629785.1. Classification (NCBI taxonomy): domain Eukaryota; kingdom Viridiplantae; phylum Streptophyta; class Magnoliopsida; order Malpighiales; family Erythroxylaceae; genus Erythroxylum; species Erythroxylum oxycarpum. The sequence continues at coordinate 8,768,633 of JAOTAZ010000009.1, read as the reverse complement.
TTGCTAGTGAACATCAATGCCCTAGCTACTTCAAGAAGGTGTCTATTTTTCCGTTCAGCAATCCCATTCTGTTGAGGACTATTGACACTGGTACTTTTGTGGACAATTTCATGTTTTTGTAAGAACGCATGACGATTCTAATTAAAATATTCAGTACCATTATCAATATGAAGGAGTTGAATACTTGTTTGGAATTGATTTTGGATCATATGATAAAAGTTAATGAACACAATAGGGACCTCAGTTTTATCCTTCAAAAGAAACACCCAACACAAACGAGTATGATCTTCGATAAATGTAAGGAACCACTTCATATTGGTTCCATTTGCGACATGGGATGGGCCCCAAATCACTATGGATAAGTGAAAAAGGTTTTGTGGATTTGTATTAAGACCTTGTAAAGTTCTTTGGTGCTTAGCAAATTCACAAGCCTCACATTGAACACAAAGATCTTTATTTATTGAAATATCTGGAAACAATCGTGACATATACTAGAAGTTTGGATGACCTAACCTTTTATGCCATAGCAATAGTTCATCATTCTTAGGGACAATCACACTATTACCCAAGTTATAAGAGGTAGGATGACACTCTTCATCTTCAAAGTAGTACACTCCATCTATCTCTTTAGCACTGCCAATTATTGTCCCCGATGACAGGTCTTGTATAACATAATGAGTAGGGAAAAAAATGAGCACTACAATGAGCTTCTTTTGTCAATTTACTAACTGAAAGGAGGTTATAGTCTAGATTTGGAGCATGTGGAACAGAGTTTAATTTCATAGAATTGTTACTTTGATATCTCTTTTCCCTGCAACCAAAGAAGAATCACCATTTGCTACCTTAACCTTTTCATGGCAAGCACAAGGAAAATATGAATGAAACATGTTATAATCATCTGTCATATGGTCTGATGCTTTAGAATCAACTATCCATTTCTTACTACAGCATGAAGATAGAAAAGCTTGTTTGATATTACCTCTTATAGTAGCATTGGCAACAACACTTGTCTTTTGTTGGTGACTGTCATTTTGGAGATTCTTTAGTATTTCCAATAATTGTCCTAGTGAAATGTTCGGTTCACCAGCTTGTTGTTTCTGACTATCTAAAGATTTTTTTGTTCCCCCTTCACTAGATACTTGATAGCCTCAGTTTTTTCCTTTTCGTGGTTTCCAATTTGGAGGCTTTCCACGAATGTCCCAACATGTGTCTTTGGTGTGACCACTTTGTTTGCAGTGATCACACCACTTCTTCTAACCCTTCGTACTGGATTCACCACGGGACACCAATGCAGACGCTTCACTAGTAGGAATTGGAGACAAATTTTGTTCTTCTTTTGAATCTTCTTTTAGCATAATTTTCCTCTTTGCTGCTTCCCTCCTAACTTCAGAAAAAACTTCTTTAGCTAATGGTAGGGTAACTCTACTTGGGATTATGCCACGGACATCATCCAGTTTTTTGTTGAGTCCAGCTAAAAATTCAAAGATTCTTTCCTTTCAATTTTTTGGTTGTACATCACAACATCTTCCTTTTCAATTTTTTGGTTGATGATCCCAGATTTGACTGCTCTGATACCAATTGTTATAAGAAAAAAATTGTAACGTCGACCGAAACACGTTTACAAATATTCGGACACAGAAATGGTTGTGAGAAAAACAGACAAGGAGGATTACAGAGTGAAGAGAATTAGAAGAAGAACACTGACCATAATTCTAGACATAACATACAATGTTCTGAAACCTATGATATATTGTCTTTAACATTAATCCCCTACGCCTGCGTACACGGAATGTTCCCTACTCCTATTGCTAAACGCTGCGTAATACCTTGCAACCCTCATACTGCGTTGTTCCATGTTTAAGTATCTTCTTCTTCTAAATTTGCTGTAATAGGGAGATTGTCCTTAAGCTCGATTCCAGTTGGATGAGAAGAACCCATATAGATTGAGCTCACTAGGCTTGGCACACTCACTCCATTTGCAGACAAACTATCTTTATCAGTAGGTCTTAGTAGGCTGGGGGTTAACTCTGCCAATTCTAGACCCGCTAACCCTGAGAACTTTTCTCAGCAGTGATCTCGTTGGGATACAGCTGGCTGAGGCTATTATTCCTTGTCTCCTCCTTTTTGGTGGCGATGTTGATTGTTTCTGGTTTGGTTGGAGGGTCCAAATGGAGGCTTGTTGATAGACCATTTGCCCTCACGGGGAGTCCACTAGTACTTAAGCTCTTTGTGTCAACTAGGGTTTTTGCAAGAGTGGTTAGTCTTTGGAATTTACCTGTTGATAGTTTTGTGGTTTGAGGAGGCATAGGTAAGGAACAGAGTCAAATATAGAACTAGGAGAGGAAGAGAGGGTAGTGAGAGAAGGAATACTAATACAATTATAGATTTGTGACCTGAGGAACTCGATCTTAGACCAGGAGTTGGCAGGTAAGAGATGAATCCCCAGGGGAAGAATTTCAGGGAGGGTAGGTATGGAACACCACTGCCTGAACACTATAGCAGTGGCGAGGTCTAAGGAGGACATTCTCTCACATGTTAAACTCTATTCCTCTTGACTTAGCATTATTCAAATAGTAGATACTCTAGTGTGGAACAGACTACAGTTTTAGCTGGGAAAATTCTGATTGTTGGAATGGAACAATTAAGATGTAATTTATATCATAGTTTCTTCAGGAAAATTATGCTGAATACAAGTTGCAGCCTGATTAAGTCCTGTCTCTATATCTCTTTTATAAGACATGTCATTCCTTTAAACACATTATAGTATCCAGGACTACAGTAGGAAATAACTCTGAAAATATATGCTGAAACCATTCAAGTCTTTACGGGCAGTACCTTATTACGGAATTTATGGTCATAATTGCAATAAATAGTTAATGGATCACTTTTGTATCAGATGGTATTATTTTATGCGACTGATGCATTCCTAATTGACTTTGCTAATGATAAACCTTCCAAGTACATCTCTGACAACCCGAGTTTACTGATCAGTTTGAAGATTAGCTAAACCTTGCCTATCACCAGAATAGTCTTTTATCAGATAAGGAATGCCGAGATCTCACATATATATCTGCTAAATCAGATCAAACTTGGCTTATTCACATTAGTATGGTGTAAGCTCTTTAGTATGGTCATTTTCTTGCATATTGCCATTTGATTGTTTTTTTTTTTTCATTTTCTATACTCTGAAAGTGAAATAGCTGGGCCAACATCCGTTTGAATTTCAGATGGTCATGAAGCTAAGTTTTGCAGTATTCACAAGTACTTGGTGTTGTTTGGATGGACTTGAAATCAATTTCAGCATATAATAACTGTAGGAAGACTTCAGCGAGTTCTATTCATCATAGGACATTCAGTAGTGGGTCCAATAAGAATTAAGTTCAAATGATAGCAATCTAAGTATCTCAATCACAATCTTGGAGTTGATAGAGAGTTCCTTGAAGGGAGAAGATTGAGTGTCTTACGTACTCTCTCTTGCTGTCTGCTTTCTTTCGATCTTTTGTTTCTTATCTTAAATCCTGCTTTGACTGGGATATAAGTTGATATGCGCAAGGAAAATATTCAAGCTAGAAGTTATAAGAAGTTGGTCTGGCTTGCTGCAGTTGTTATACCGTTGCACTGATGGAGGACAGAAAGTATGCTACCTTAGCTCCATTTGGTGGCTTTGCATTTATTGCTGCTTGGGCAAGCTTGTTTTTCTAAAGACAAAAATTTCTCACGTATATGTATATTATCCAGCACCTGCGTCTTGTATCCAATGCTTGGGGATTTGAGTGGCTGCTCATAACATGTCTAGCATTCTCCAATGTGCTGCCAATAGTGTTATCAGTTATTAACATGGGCTGTTTCTTAAAAGAAAATAGAATTAGAGATGTTAAAGGGAATGCCATCTCATAGATTATTGCATTTGAACTGTGTGAAGAAAGTTTCTTCCGCCTAGGTTAGTTAACTGAAAACAAAAATATAATGTTAAGGACTTGTGGAAAGCAGATTCTCTCTAAAGACAGGCATATAAATATTTCATAATTTTGTTGTAAAGAAATCATATTCTTTTATTAATTAAAGAATTTAATTTAATCCAATTTCTAATTGAAAATGTTAATTTTTATAAACATTTTATATAAATTTATATTTAATAAATAACAAAAAAATAAAAATGGGAGTGCCTTATTCCAATTATATCGATTGCCGAATTAAAATACTAATTATTTCAAATGGAACTTATGGTAAACTCAACGAATGCTTTTATTTTAAAACTCAAATTACTGCTATAAATGCGACATGATTAACGGTAGGGCTTAACTATTCTTTTTCAATGAACTAGCAGGAGTTTTAGACATCCTCAATCGTGTTGTATTTACAGGGTGCTTGGAAACTTTTGAATTGAGTTCATTAACGAATTGAATTTAATTGCATTAATGAGATTAAATTGAATTCAATTTACAGTGTTTGAAACAAACCTAGTAATATTATAATTAAATTCAATTACATTGTTTGGAACACAATCAAAATAAATTTAATTATTTCATGACACATTTATCCTTGACTAAAAAATAATCTTATTAAATAATAAACATTCACACTTACATAGAATAACTTATAAACATCAATTTTATTCTAAATAATATCATAAAAAAATTATTATTAAAATGAAAAGAAAAAGTTGATTGCAAATGATATTAGACTAGACCGAGCTTATTAGATAATAGAAAACTATTATAATTTGAAAATTTTTATCTTAATAAATAACAATTCAATTATGTCTAAATTAAATTATATATCTAATAATAACTATACACAAAATACCTTTTATTTAGACATTTTAATTATTTCATTATTTTTTATGTACATGAATATTCTTAATTAAATTGAAAAATAATCACATATAAAAAAGGAAAAATTATCAAAAATACTTTCTTGAAAAATAATTATCAAAATAATCAAAATATGTAATAAAATAAAAGTTTAATTTAACAATAAAATTATTTTAAAGTTCTTACACTATTATATAAATAGACATAATATATAATATTAATTAGTGTTGGGTTGGAATAGTGGGCAATGTTGAAATTGTGCGTTAAAAAAGATGAGAGAAGCTTGTGGGATTCAATTCACTTGGTTTATACGGTAAATTGAATTTGTTAAGAGAGTGGGTTTTAAACCCATGTTAGAATTCAATTCATGCTCCTTTTTTTAGTTCCAAACAGATGAATTGAATTCAATCTCCCAGACCTTCAAATTATCCCAACCCATGGTATCCGAGTTCATATAAGCATTTGTTTAGGGGATATTTTAGTGTGAATCAATATATATATATATATGATTTAGCTTGCTGAAATCTGGCGAGTTTGTATTCTTTTCTGAGTTTAATACATTTTCCTTCTCTCAAAAAACATCCTTGATCAGCTCAAACAGCACAGTTCGTAATTTCAGCAGTCAAATTGGCAATCATTAAGATAAACACTGCCATGTTTCAGAAACATGAGGCATCTGAAATGGAAACCGGAAAGACCAAGCCTATATAAGATTAGTGACAAAAATTAGACTTCAAATTCTCTCAACATATCGTATGCGAGCCTTGTGTACACCAATGTCAAAATCAAACGACCTCTCCGGATGCCTTTCCAATGTCATACTCCTGGAACCAACCCCCTGCAAAGCAGGATATCTAAGAAGGCCGCAAGGGCTTATGTTGGGTTTTCATACATCACAGGGATCAATTTGGAACCCCACAAATTCCATGTAGCTGATATTACAGTCCAATTGTTAGATGATACAAAAAAAAGCATAGCATCTAGTAACAACAAAAGACTAAAATAAGTAATCTATGTCCTATGAAGGATTATAGACAAAAGTGGTGCACTTAATTTAAGATGGCATTAATTTAATCCAGGGAGAAGCATATCAAAAACACCAAAACTTTTAAAACTTCCATAAATCAAAAGCAAGGCTTCTCATTTTAGCAATAGAATACTACAATAACATCAAGGGAGCAACAAAAACAAAATGTAAGATTTCATCATGTTGAAACTTCCTTATATGACAGCCAGCAAACAACTGCCACCTACTTAACCTAGATTCTAGAAAACTAGCAGCCAGAAGTCAGAAACCATCAACCATATTAAAACCAAATGATGAAAACAAATACAAGTCAAAATGGAACATCTCATTTGCTTATCCAAAAGAACCATAAGAAGAAATAGCATCATACCAAGTGCCAAAATTCAATCCTCCTCCATAGGTACATCTGGAATATCAAATCTGTCTTCCTCGATAGTTTTATTGATCACAGAAATAGGAGATGGTAACGGCAGTCAAGGAATTATCATTTCAATACTATGCAACTTTGAGGAAAGCAAGAGGAAACTATTAGAAAAATTAAAGCAGACAGCAAAATCAGCCTGTCAAGTAACCCCGAGACACATTTAACATCACAAGAAAGATTGCAAAGTCAGCTTAAACACATTTAACAGCACATTTATTATCCAAACTCAAATATAAATAATATGAAAATTCGGTTGCCTCACTACACAAACTTGATATCCAGGAAACAAAGAAACAGATTGTCAGTAAAGAAAATTAACGAAAACAATTAAGACACAATGTTGAACTTTCACCTTTGATTTTCAATTTTCTCACAATATTACAAGGTAGGACCCTGCTCCTCGAAAATAAACATGACTCTTTACTTCTCATCTACAATTGTAGTGATAAATCTAATAAAGTTATCTATCCTACACATACTTTTGAAAATCACTTAACATATAGTAGCACATAAAACATCTGCTGCTTCGTGTCTCCGTTTTAGGGACCTTTTACCAAAAAGAAGAGAAGGGAAAATCTTCACAGGAGTATATTAACTCTACCCTAGGCCTGAAACATCTTGTCCATGCTGACATTATAGAACATAACACCAGGGTGGAAGGCATTATCAAAAACTAAACAAAGGTTTTAATCCCTATCAATGAAGAGTGCAACTGATGGCAATCATTTACCTTTTCAGACACTACTAGTTGTACTATAATGTAGCATGCAATTACAAACTGCAACACAATTAAAAGTCCGAAATAAACTTGGATATGGGACCATCAACAGCACAAAATGTGAAGCCTAAAAGATCAAGTGAGGACACAACTCTTGTAAGCAAGCAAAAACAACTTGATACATAAGTACACCAGAAGAAAAAGGGAAAAAAAAAAAAGATGCATAAAATTATAAGCTTCATTAAAGGATATTTATTAATGTAGAATCCGCCTTTTCTCCACGATTCTGACTATTATCCAGCTCTCTAATAATTTCAGGAGTTACCTACAACCCCCACAAGATAAATGTTAAACTTCTCCATAATTCCAGTTATTTGGATATAAATCAAGTTAAAAAAAAAATCAAACAGATATCGCAAGACTGTTTATCATACTTTTTTATGCTCCATCTTTGACAATAGAATTCTAAGGTTATTTTTGTCTTCCTTCCTCAGTTCATTCTTATACCTGACAATTTCATGCATCAGTTGTATCAGTAAGACCAAAGCAAATTTTCGGTTCAGCTACTTGTATTTGTCTCGAATGGCATCACAAAGCTAAAAATACAAGCAAAAGTTTAACAAGCAGTAATGCATCATGAAGCTGCTGCTGTTGTCAAAAAATAAGAAGCACTCAGTTTGAAGAAAGCTTCAAAAGGAAGAAAGGGGATCAGCTAAAAAAGGTGGAGGATATACCATAAAACATACCAAACTGCTGTCCAATGCATGTGTTCAAGATGCAGAAATAAAAAATGAAATCAAATTGATCCAAGAGAAGGTTCACTTAATCAACTTAGCAATAATATTTGTGAATTTGAATCAATTAATAAAGCACATAAAAGTTTCCTTTTGTTAATACAAGTTTATACACTTCCACATATCCCTTAACAAGACAACATTCACATCAGCATACTCTGCATTGTCAAACACCCTCCCCTAAGTGTATCTTATTCTATTCCCAGTCATTGTACACCGTTCAGTGCGTGAGGCATGAGAAAACAGAGAGGAGGAAGAGAAGGTATGTGGACAGAGAAATAAGGAATTTTGCATGTTACTTAGCATAACAAATATATCTCAAATTCAATTCCCGTCCACACATATAAAAGAACTTATTTTCTAAATTTTCTAAAATATGAACTGGTTTATGGTAAAGTAAAGTCACTGACAGCTAGTAACTTGTATTAATTAAAAGTCACATCATCCACATAAGATTGTGACCCCAAGTTTGCATCCACTCCCAATTTCCAGTCTTTTTATCTCCTTGTCAAGCACTGCTCTACTAGCTCAAAATGTAATTATTGCAAATAGAAAGCGAGGGAAATACCTCTGCACAAATACCAGCAGGGACAGATGCCATATTACAGGCATGCTTCTTGTTTCTCCAATGAACTTCATAAAATGAGCAACAAGTGCATCAACAACGCGATATGGCAAGGCATATTTCTTTTCTAGGAGGAGCTCGATAAAAAAACTGCAATGGATTATCAGAACTATTAAAGGCCATTTTTTCAAAAACCATGCACCTTATATGAAGACAAATTCCATAATAACATATGAACTTGACAACTAAGATGACAACAATCTTAACTATGCAACCTTTAAAGGATACTTTGTTGTATTACACATAAGTAAAGGTGTGGGAATCATGCTTGCTTTAGGGCATGCAAGCCATCATGCCAAAGCTAGTGTTATCAAATTCCATCTTGTCAATGATAGACATGTATCTTCTATCAGTTGTGAAATTACTGGTTACTAGAAATTTCTTGCATCACATCATCCTGCTCCCCCAGCCTGGGGAAATCAAATGATAATCTCACTGATTGCATGTGTCCACTCCATGGTTTTAAGAATGCACTACTCTGGCAAACCATTCCTTACTTTACATGGTTCAGCCATAAAATTAATTTCTCTATCCGCCATTATATGTATCACATAACATGGTAAATAAATCTCACTTTCCAGTCAGTAATTACTGACCAAGTTAAGCAGCATTAACTACAAGATGACATGCTCATTTTTTTTCCTAATTAGTAACTAAGCTTCATGGCTTATTCATCCAACAACCGAAGTGAATGCAATAGCCTGAAAAGCTATTCCTTACTTCCAATAGGAACAGACATATTTTTCATTTCTCTATGTTCCAATATATGTATCAAGTAACATGCTCCAGACCAAGTTAAGCAGCAATAACGCCAGATGACAGGTTCATTTTTTTTTCTAATCTGCAATCAAGACTTTATTGCTCATTAATCCGACAACCCAAGTGAAACTCAAAAGAAACTGAAAAGATCACTTCCAAAACGGTTAGTAGATCACTAAATGCCATCATTCCGAAAAAGGTTACCTTTGCCACTTTGGTATTGAAGGCTCTTTTCTCAAAAATTACTCAAGGCACCAACAGAAAACAGATGCAATATGACCTAGGATAAAAATACTAATTGCAAATCCAATGATGCCAACATGATCAGTTTATCCACAACTTCAATATTTCAACAAGATATCATGATACAATAAGCGCAGTTCAAAAGTAGGAAGAATACCAAATTAAGCAATAGTAATACCCTTCTTTTCTTATTTTAGCCAAGATCATGTTGATTCATGCAATGACCAAACTCTTCCGAATAAATGATGGAAAATCTCCACAAATTTCTAACCAGGGACTCAAATTCCTTAATTCTCAAAAATTACAATAGAGTTTAGAAAGATTAAGGAAAGCCCAGCTAACATTTGACATATGCAAGCCATCATCAAATTTGTAAGGATAAACAGTAAATCTTCCCCGTGTTATACTTCAAGTTTCAATATTTTTTCTTTTTTTCTTTTTAGATATGTACAGATATTTTTACCTTGTAGTACCACGATATTCCATCTCTGCAAGCTTCAATAGTGCGACACTGCAGTTCAATTTCAATATTTGAGTTTGTCAGACTTCATTTGTATGTCTAAATAATTGGACATAATGGACCAGTAAACCTAAAGATCAAAGGCACAATTTCACCATTGATGCATTTAAAAACATTATGTAACTTTGATGCGCAAGTGCTTCCTACATGGCTAGACATCAATTTGATGCATTAACGGCAACAACTTTTGTCTCCAAAAATACAGTTTCTGCCCTATATCAAGCATGTTACAGTCATTTGCTTAAGGTGATAATCAAGGAAACACCAAAAGCAAATCGAGGCTAATCTACCAAATCAAATCTCTTGTTAATTCAAACAGAACTCAACTTCAGTTAATTTTTTGAGCCCAGTCTCTATTAGTACAACAAAGTCTTTTCCAAACAACTCTTCACTTTTATCAAGGTTTTATATGCAACCACCACTGCTCCCAAACCTAACTTCAAAAGGCTAGATTTTGAAAGCAGAGAAATTCCATAATTTTCAGCTAGATTTGAAGACGAATATCCTCAGGTTTCTAACACAGCTTTTCTCTTATCAGTGTCAGACCTCAATTTTCTTAATAAATCAGAATAATTATACGAAGTATCAACTGCAATTCACTGCAAAATTCAGGCCTCATTTTGTTTTTAAAACCCATAATATAGAACTGTACAACCCGGTGAGAAAATCATTGATCATAATGACATGAAAAGAAACAACAACAGTGGCACATAAAAATTATCAAGTTGGGTAAATAGATTTGTATGCTCAAGGATGTTACACAAATTGAGGTTTTTTAGGATACCTTGAATGAAGCATAGGAATGGAGACCTTTCGCATGATACTCCCAAGAATGAAAGCTTCTTTAAGAGAGCACGTCCCTGACTACAATTAAAGCAAATAATAAAATCAATAAATAAATATAAAGTTCAAATCTCAGAGAAATATCAGTGGAAAAAGTAAACACCATAAATTTTAAGTCAAGACATACTTTTTCCATTGATAAATATAGGTATTCATTCAACAAAATGATATGATTCCAAACATAGTTTTATCACCATACAACCCTCTTATTGATGTTTTGCCATTGAGTGAGTTGCAATGTTGGTTGGAGTTAGGATTCTAGCCAACTATTTCTTTCTCCTTTTTAACATCAAAACAGATCAGATCATCACAGGATTTTTCTAAACCCTAATTTCTATTGTAAATATTCAAAATCATATTTCTTTTTTCCACGTAATCCAACTATATCCTCCGACCATCTTACATCAGAATATCTAATACTAGTACGAGCTCATGATTAATAGGTCAAGTATTGCAGCCCATGTTATATAAAAGAGTAGTATAGCAGCTTGCATTAACATATGGCCTTCATTTGTAATCAATAATTTGGTGTAACGAAAGTTCCTATAATGAGAAGTTCTAAATGAACAGAGAACAAAATACATATGAGCAGTTCATGTTCATATATACCTTACACAAGGGAAATAGAATTCCCTTGTTAAATGCAGCAGGTTTGTAAAGAGATTTCTTAACAGCTTGATAGAGAGCAAAATGGAGTCTCTTATTCTTCTTAATATCATCCCTAATTCGGGGAAGTAAAACAAGTCTATAGAACCGCTCTGCCTTTTTACCACCAAAATTGGAAGCAAAGATCCTTGTTGCCTGATACACGGCATTCGGCGACCAATTCTCAGGTTCTGTCAAGTACAAGACATCCTCCCAAAGTTGCATAGAAGGAATGTGTTTGAAAGCTTTGGGCATTTTTCCAGCAGTATAGTTACTCAGAAACTTGCCAACACTGTAAGTTATATGACAAATGAAATTGAAAGTAGACTCGTCATTGTCAAGAACATATTTCAGCTATTACCTTCCTAAAAGAAATTGCAAACTTATTTTCCAGAGTATAAATTAGAAGACTTTTCAGTGACAGATTCCACGCGGCTTACCCCTTATACACATCTATGATAGACTGATCCAACTTAGGCAGAGGTCGAGAATCTGAAAATTTTTAAAACAAAAAACATGTTTAACCCGAAACAGTTCGGTATATAAATTTAGTCGCAACCGAAATCCAGAGACTTCATAGATTAAAAAAGAAGAAAAGCAAATATGATTGATGAGTTATAAACCTGAAGAAACATTAGCATCTTGGTTTTTTATTTTTTCAATAATAACGTCTGTAAGTGTGCGCAGAGGACACGCATCCTTGGAAAAGAATGCCTCCAAAATTTTCTCATCTTCTTCATTAATCACCTCCTAAACATGCAACAAGAGAATAAGATTTATATAAAAACAAAAAGAAAACGCTTGAAAACCCGTGGAATTATACTCACTTCGTAATCACCATCATCAAAACTTTGAACATCGGAGAATCCTCGAAAATCATCGATGTTCTCCTCTTCAGCGACTTCCTCGCTCTGGAACGTTGAAAAGGCATTGTACTGGTCGTTGCTTTTGCTCAATTCCGACTCCTCTTCAATCTCCCTTTGTTGAATCAACGCTTCCTTCAAGATCTTTGAGCTCATACCCGACGATATGAACTGCCAGAGAAAGAAAGAAAATAAAAAATTTATGAGAAATAAAGATTAATTGAAGTTCTGTAATAGTCTGCTACTATACCTTTTCTTGTTTCTGTTGGTGATAGGGTGCTTTGGATCTCTTATTCGTTGACGGGACAGAGCTTACGTCATCAACATCATCGAGGGGGAGGAACGGCTGTGGATTTTGGTGTCGTTCTCGTCTCTTTCCCATCTTCATTCGGCGGCGGCAGTGGAACGGTGGAGTGTGCTTTAAACGCCCACTAACTATGCTTTCCAACGGAAAAATCTAGGATGGCCGCCCCCAGCTTAAAACCCTCACTAGCTTTACTTTCCAAAGTTCGATTTCGTTACTTCACGTTCAACTGTATTTTTACCGATAATTAAAATTTTCCAGTATTTTTACCGATAATTAAAAATTCCCAACTAT
>JAOTAZ010000009.1:8707294-8718893 GCA_025629785.1 Erythroxylum oxycarpum | reverse complement strand
AAAGACCCAAGGAGTTTTCTTATGCAAGTATCAATGGGTAATGGTAATGAGGTTAAAGGTATGCTTGATCTTGGAAGGAGTATAAACCTTATGCCTTACCCTATTTATGAGAAATTGGATCTAGGATAGTTTAGACCTACAAACATATGTTTGCAGTTAGCTAATAGATCAGTCCGCTATTCGGAAAGAATAATGAAGGATATTTTAGTGAAGGTTGGAGAATTGATTGTTCCAGTAGACTTTGTTGTTCTAAACATAGGGGAAGTAAAGAAGCAAGAAAAGGAGCATACCATACTCCTAGGGAAGCCTTTTATGGCCACCACTAATACCTTGATTGATGTTAAGAACAAAAAATTGACTATATTTTGGGAGAAATAATAGAATTTCAAATCTTTAGTGTTGAACCTATTCCTATTACTGTTTAACATTAAAGAAAGTGATGAATGTTGCCAATTGCTAGTCAATGCAACTGAGAAAGTGCTTGGAAAATTCTTAGAGACAAATTCCAGTGAAAAAAAGATAACAATGGAATTAATAACTTTGAGCGATCCACCTTGAGCATTCTATTGAGGTGCCTAGCTATAAGACATTAAAAAAGCGTTGAATGGGAGGCAACCCATATAATTTTTTATTTCTTTTTCAATTCCTTTTTTATTATTCCTTTTTATTGAATCTCTACTTAGTTTGTTTTCTTTGTATGTGCAGGCCTAGTTTTTAGCCTTTTTATCTATTTTCCTAGTAGTTTTTCTTCACTCCTTGATGCAATACACCAGGCTCCACATCACACCAAGACTCCATGTAGCATACCAACCCCACCTTCGTATCATATTTCTTTCCTTTTTCCTTTTTTATTCCTTGTTAGTTTATTTCTCTTTATTTAAATGTGTATCCTTGTGTGAATTGTTTACATCCTATTGCCTTTTTTCATTTTCCTATCACATTTGGGACAATGTGACATTTAAGTTAGGGTGGGGGGGGGTGAGTAGTAGTTAAAAAAAGGAATATTATATGTTGTGTGTTATATGTGTTTTTCCCGTTTAGTAGTTAGAGATTCATGGTCATGAAATAAACTCGATCGAGATTAGAAATACATAATATGAGTGAATGAGTATACTTGGATGCTTAGGTTGATTGACTTGGATTTTGATTAAAAGGACATTAGTTTGTTGTTATAGATGAATGACACTTTTCATTTGGAAAGAATTTAAGCCCTTTTGAAAAAATTTTAACACCAAATTTAAGTATTCTTTACTAAGAGTGTTCTTTCATGATTAAGGAACTCTAGAACTTGCTTGCAAATACTAGCTAAGATCACATAATCTTATGCAAACATTGAAACGATGAAGGCAATTAGGATTGACCATTTTGCGTAAAAAGCCACCGTAATTTTACCCTTAGTGAAACCCCTTTGAGCTTAACATAAACCATTTCTTCTTTAAACCCAAAATGTGAGCCTTAACTTAGATTATTTAACCTTTTCATCATCCCTACCATAATGACTAATTGAGCATTTGATTGGGCTTAGGGAATAATTGCTTGAATAAGTGTAGGGGAATCATAGGATATAGTTGGCTTTTGAGTTAGGAATGGGTATGGTTGTAATAATTTGTGTCTCTCCTATACATTTTACCTCTTTCAAACTTGATCTTTTTTTTAAAAAAAAAAAGAAAAGAAAAAGAAAAGAAAAAGAAAAAAGGAAAAAGAAAGAAAGAAAAAGAAATAGAAAACAAAATGAAGGACGGGAAGATAACCCCCCAAAAAAAGAGAGACATAAAAAGGGGAGTGCTAATCTTGTTAACTTGAAAGTAAAGAATTGAGTGTTTTATGCTTCATTGTTTGTATTGCTTTAAATGCTCAATTTGTTTTGTGTTTTTAAACTATGATTTTCCTTTTTCCTACCTTTATCCTGACCCCATTACAACTAAAATAAAAACTTTTGGATTGATGTTTATGTTTGATATGAGTGGTCGAGATTGGATTAGTAAGCAAGCTTATAGTAGATGCCTTACATCAAATAAATTATGAGTGAATATATCCTACCTTTGAATGTTTGGGAGGATGGAGAGTGGAGTGAGTGTCTATCACTCTTGTTAATGGTTCTTTGAATTGAAGTACTTGTTGATCTTGGCTAAATATGCGAAGAATAGATTGTTTATGGAATAGTATGAGTTCAAGTTCTTAGGTTGTGTTTATTGAAATTATTTTTGATATCTTTCAATATTATTTGGGAAAATTTTTGTTTCCATTGTTTGTTCTTGTATAGTCTAATGTTCCTTATTTTGCTTGGAGACAAGCATAGTTTAAGTGTGGGGGAATTGTTGTGTTAGTTCTATTGAATTTTGTTTGCATCCATATCTTGATTTTGGTGACAAATTCTTGCAATTTATTTCAAATTTGATATGAATTGAGTGAAAATGTCGTGAATGTTGCATGAATGTGAATGCAGTGTCTTGTGAATGTTGCATGAAAAATTAGAAGAATTATGCATGAAAGAACGAAATGGGACGTGAACAATGCATGTAATTAATTAATTTAATCATGTATGGAGTCACACTCGTGAGTTATACCCATGACATGACCCCTCATGCACACTCGTGAAGACATTTTCTTTAATTGTCCTAAATATTACATGTCATCTATAAGGTTGAGGGCTCGAAACCTAAACCTAGAATCATACTAAAAGTAGAAAGAAAAGAGAGGCTAGTTCATACACACATTCAAAGAGACTTATTAGACGCATATGAACACACACAAAAAAACAAAGAGAAGGTGTGGAGGTAGAGAAGTAGAGAACTTCAACTGAGAAGAAATAAGAGAGCGAGCAAAGAAATGAAGTAGAGGTGAAAGTCAGTGTGCGTATTCAATCATTTCGGTGAGAACCAAGTGGAGGCAGAAGTGAGAGCTGATGCAGAGAGCTTGAGATTGGCAGGAGACCCTCCACCAATTCTCTCATTCGAACAATCCTTGTTTGCTTATTATGTTCTTTATATGTTGCATTATTTCTCTGTTGTTTTACTGGACTCACTACTCTGTTAGCTTTTGATAGTTCATTTTGGTTATTCACTTGGTTTATTACGTTAGTACTTCTCTTATACAGACAAACATGGGATTGAAGTATATGAAGATGATGAATCTGGTTTATTCCATGATAGGTTGATTCTTTTTCTTGAGAAATAATGTATTTAGTTTAGTCGATTATGCATCATGAAGGGTCTGTTTTATTGTCTTATTATTTGCTATTGATTATGAGCTAAATGGATGTAATAATGTGGCCAAACTTTGCACCATATAGGTATTAAATGAAGGATTGAGAGAAGAAGTTTAACATTGGAACGAGAAATTATAGAGGCTTAGGTTAAGAATTAGAAATGTATTAACCTAAGTGGGCAATTATTATTTGGGTTTAATAATTAATTTGGATGATAAACTTGTCGAATATGAAAGTTAGAGTAGTTTGTTATTTGAATAGAACCCAATTGGTAAATTTAGCAAGACAATTATCCCATTTACTCACCTTTGTCATGCATAGGAGATTAAATTAGTGAAATTAATGCTCAAGAGTTTCCACACCGTTTAATCAATTCGTTTTTGCTTCCAGTTAAATCAGTTCACTTTTTAGTCTAATTGCGTAATTTTTTAAAAGCCATTACTCATCAAATCAGATAGAATGTTTAGGATTGCAGTTTTATTTTTATTCAAGACTAATTTGGGTGACAACCCTGGGTAATCAACTAGAATTATCTTATATACTTGCAAGTAGGATAGCTTAGGTGTTTTTGGAACTTATTTTGACATAACATATATCAATATGAATTTTGTGTAATTTGTTTTTAATGGTATATTTGGCTGAAGACACACTTATGTCCTAACCCGTATTTCAAAATTTTAAACATACCTAACTACAGTGCAATAAATCTCAAAACACAAAATTTTCAATTTCTTTTTAATATTCGCCATTGTTTGTTTTGAATTATCTTATAAAATAACTTAATAATGAATTTTGACATTCCATACTCATTCAAACTCATATTGTTGTGTTTCCAAAACCTACAGATTTTGCAAAATATTATTCTTTATAAAAAAAAATTGGGGATTTTGAAAATAATGGGTGATTTGAGAAAAAATTTGTTAACTAGGTGTGTATCAACTAAAGTAAAATGAAAAAGATACCAGTTTTAATTAGAGGTAAGGAGTCTATCATTTGCTATGATTTTTGTTTTATCTATTGTATTTGAGTTTAACTCTTTGCTTTATACTTCCAAAGTTTTTTTAAATTTTTAGTTACATTATTTTATTTTTATTTAGTATATTTTATCTTATTTTAAGTATCTTTTTCATTTTATTGTTATTATTTTGTTAAGTTTTTGTGTAGGGTATCTTATTGCATTTGAATGTATCTCTAAGAAACTTTTAAAAATAATTTTGTTGGTATGTACTTAATATGGTTTGTAAGTACTTATGGTGTAAGTATTTACTGACTTAGGTAGTTGATGAAAGGAAAGATTAGGTAGACAATTAGCACTTTTAATTATTTTAATTAATTTTTGAAATTTGATGGAATTGAAGATTGCTTAGGTTGATAGCTTTTGAGATTGATTTGCTTAAGAACAAGTAAAATTCTAAGTGCGTGGGTATTTATTAAGAATGAATTTGTGTATATTTTACTTACTATTTTGCTATATTTTTCGTATAAATAACCTTTTTTCAAATAGATTTACATTTTTAAGGAAATTATGGAATAGTCGCTTAAGGAGTGATGTAGACCCGAAATAAGAAAATTACAAGGAAAAGATTAAGAAAAACTCAATCTTGGCATGGCCAGACACACGATGGTGTGTTAGGTTGTATTATGCACTAGAAAGGTGGTGTTAAAACTATGAATTATTACACATGGAAAGTGAGATTGTGTAAGTGGCGGAGAATCTTAAGGAAACATAATAAGAGACATAGGCATATTAGTGCTTGTTTCTCTCTCTAAAAATATTCAAAAAGAAATATTGTGAAACATTTTAGGACATGACTGTGTCCTAAACCTTGTTTATGATGGAATTCCATAAATATAAAGATATACAAACCCTAAAAAGATACATAATTTAGTTTAATTTACAGCTTTTATTCTTATAAATAAAGTCAAATTCATCTAGGCACAGAAGGTCTTATAACCCATTTTACATTTGTTTTCAATGTTTAAGGAAGACCAAAATCATTCCAAGGAATAAAATCTCATAAAATATCAATATCATCATGAGGGGTTACTTTATAATGACTTCTTTATTTTTTACTATTTTTTAGTTATTTCAAAGATGATAAAAGGCTCTATATTGTTATCTCTAAATTAGACGAAACCTTAACTTGTTCTTATATGACTTCATTTAAGTTTTCATAAGAACGTGTTATACATATAGATATACATGTACATATACGTATATGTATACATATTTTACATTTATTTTCAATGTTTAAGGAAGACCAAAATCATTCCAAGGAATAAAATCTCATAAAATATCAATATCATCATCAAGGGATACTTTATAATGACTTCTTTATTTTTTACTATTTTTTAGTTATTTCAAAGATGATAAATGGCTCTATATTGTTATCTCTAAATTAGATGAAACCTTAACTTGTTCTTATATGACTTCATTTAAGTTTTCATAAGAACGTGTTATACATATAGATATTCATGTACATATAGATATACATGTACATATACATATACATGTACGTATACATATACATATACATATACGTGTACATATACATTTACATGTATATATACATATACATATACATATACGTGTACATATACATTTACATGTACATGTACATGTACATATACACATACATAGACATAGACATCTATATAGACATAGACATAGACATAGACATATACATATACATAGACGTAGACATATATGTATACGTATACGTATACATATACATATACACATACACGTATACATTTACTTTTACATTTAAATTTACATTTACATATACGTGTACATATACATATACATATACATATACATATACATATAATGATATGTGTTTAATTAATTGTTTAATTAATTCATAACACTTACCAATTAATGACATGAAATTGCTTAAGATACTCACTTTGACACATATGTGATTTTAGCCATAATTTGGAAGCAAAGAAGTTAAAGTGAGTCGAAAGCATGATATTTAGGCCATTTTCCAAAAATTAATTTTCACTTGTCTTTATGGAGCAAGAAGAATAAAATTAAAAGACAGAAAGAAGACAAGAAAAATAGAAACAAAAATAAATCAACATGGGCTGCATGGATTTTGCATGGGTTACGCATGGATTTGCATGGCCATGCAAGGTATTAATTTAATTAATGGACAATGCCTAAGGCACCAAGATGAGAAGAAAATGGTAGATGTTGGGATAAATCACCAAAACGACAACATATGCATCACAGCAAGGAGGGGCAAGGACCTAAAATGGTAGCAGCAACAAGCAGAAATTAGCAGTGCAAAGACACAACAACTAGACTTAAAACAACAACATAGTAGCAGATGTTAGGCATTTCATGCAAGTAGTGTGCATTTCACGCAACCAAAATAGCCTGCAGTAGAGGTGGACAAACAAGGAGAATAAAACATAGATGTCTCATGTCTGCGAGAACACAAATAGCGTCTGCGTGAACACAGACATTGTCTACGAAATGCAGACATTGTGTTCATGCATGATACATTTTATCTAAAATGCACAATAACAAGGTAGTTTTTAAAAGATAGAAAAACACTATAGATGGGCCAACATTTTAATTCAGTAAATAAGACAGAACAATAGCATGACAAGGGAGTAGAGAGGAGGCGTAGAAGCGAGCTGAAGGTGGTCTTCGAATGGGAAAATTTTCATAGGGGCTGAAGCATTTATTTTAGAGAGACTCATGAAGGGTTAGATGTCCCAATGCCCGGTTTGGAGGTGACATCGACTTCAAGGGCATGGGTTAAGTTTTCCTTTCATATTTTTGTTGTTTCTTTTTCTCTTATTGAATTGATTGTGTTTGAAATGATTGTGTCATCCTCGACATATGATTTTGAGTTTTGTGTATGAATGATTGTATTATCGTTATTGTTCGATTATTTGTGTATGAACCCATTGGGTATTGTGAAAACATGATTTTAATGCATTTATTGAATCATTTATTTATAAACCCATCACTAGAATTTCAATATAATTTGTAATTGCTATGTTGAAATTCATGTATAGTGAGTAATGATTCGTAATCATTAGGGATAACGTAAACTAAGTTAAATTACGCATTGTATGTGGTTGTTGCCTTGATTAATCGATTTTCCTAATTCGTAATGCTACTGCCTAATTAAATCTAGAGATTGCATACTAGGTTATTCGGTGGTTAGGTTTAATTAACGATCGTATCTTGATTAAACACTACCTAAGGGAAAATTCGAGTTAATTATTAACCCACAATTAATAGTTTCTAGGAGAGGTTTAAGAACAACAAATCAATGAAATATGTTTAATTAGGGTGTATGTCGAGATTAAACCAAAGAACTAGGTCCCTACTGAATTTCCCACTTTTATCTTTTTTGTATGTTTTCTTTAGTTTGTTTTTATTAGACTGCCTAACTTTATTTTATTTTTTATTTCCAAAATTCAACCCCCCTCTTCCCGGGTTAAAACTAAACACCAGCTACTTTCATTTTAGAAACTTTACATGTAGCGCACCACTCTCGCCGACCCGACCTCGACATCGAGAGGGTTGTCCGAGCTCGTGCCAGTGGAAGTGGTGTGCTAGAGCAGTCGGTCAGTTCCGTTCGGTAAAAAATTTTGGTTCAATTTTACAATCCGTTCGGCACAGCCTTCAGCGGAAAATCAAGTCGCTCAATCAAAGTCGGTCAACAATACATTTAGTAAAACAGTACATTCATAAGCAGATAAGAAATATTGCTCGGCCAACAGTGTTTTAAAACAGTACATGCAAGTCTTACCGATCGGTACAATTGTAGTTCATTAATATAGTAATCAGTACAGTGTGCCAGTTCATTAATCAGTCAGTCACTCATGACAAGCATACAGATTCCAGTGGCCAGTTAGGGCCGAACAGTAATACAGTGGTTCGAAAAATTACAAATACAACTCAGACAATAAATCAATCAAATACAAGAGACAGACACAACTGATCACGACCACTAAGAAGTAGGCATACTCCCGTTCGCCGGAGGGGTATTCTTCAGAGTCTTGAAAAATATTTGCAATTTTTGATGAGATTTGCAAACTCAGTGAGTGACCATCATCGATGGTTCACCCATCACACAAGGCATATATCCACATCATCAGTAATTCATTTCAGTCATGACAAATACATACAGTGCAGTTTTAATAATCACAGTCAAGCAGTGCACATAGCACAATAACCCATGTATCAGTATTAATCACAGTGTATCAGTTATGCATGTAACTCACTTTCCAGTTGTTATGTTGTTGTGACCGAGTGCCTGTAAACAGTATGAGAGCTCGAGGCTCTTTTCAGTAGCAGTGACAGTATCAGTGAGCTTAAAGCTCTGTATCAGTAACAGTATCAGTGAGCTTAAAGCTCTGTTCAGTAACAGTATCAGTGTTGGCTACTCCGGTCACAACTTCCAGTTAATTTCATGCAGTTATGCGTCAGTCCCATTTTGATGCATACACAATCAGTCAATTTACAGTATCAGTCAATTTATAGTAATTTACACAGTAAAACAAAGCAAATAATGCAAACAATGAGATGAAACCATCTCGACCTACTCATATATGTTCCAGATTAGCTTTCGCTTCGTCTGGATGCGCCTGTCTGCAATTTCCATGTTCTTCTTCATTCTTTTTCCCATGTCCTCTTAATAGCTTCTCCCTGAGAATTTTTTTACACACACTCAATCACTCAATATATATATATTCAATAACGTGTTCAATTCCCTTTGGCTTTCTAATCTCAGCCATTCATTTCATCTTTCTCGAATCTTCTCTTTACATGTCATAAAATCTTCTTATTCACGTGTCCACTCTTATTAATTGCAAAACAACACTTTCAACGCTTGCGGGACCCATTTATCTTTTCAATACACATCTTGCTAAAATACCCATTGAATCACCAAAACTGGTCGGACAATCAAAGAAGGGAGCTCGGATAAATACAAGGTCGGCAAACAGTGAGGAGCTCGGAAAAGAAGAGCTCGATCAACTATGAGGAGCTCGGCACAAAGAGCTCGACCATACAAGAAGAGCTCGGTCAGATAATAAGGAGCAGTGAAGTGAAGTAGTCTTAAGCTCGATCAGATCATAATGAGCAGTGAACAAAGACTAGTCGGCCAAATGACCAAAGAGTTAACCAAATGAACTCGACCAGCAAAGGAGATAGAGAGCTCAGTCAGAAATAGAGCTCGGTAACGAGCTCGACCAGAACATAGCAAGGAGCAAGAGCTCGGCAATGAGCTCGGCAGTACAAAGCAAAGAGCTCGATAATGAGCTCGACAATACAAAGCAAAGAGCTCGGTCGGATCGTTCGGCCAGAAAGGATCAATTGGCCTCAGAAGGATCAATCAGTCAGTTACAATCAATTGGTCAGAGAGCGAGGGTCGGTCGACCAAAAGATCGATCGGTCTACAACAATGAGGAGAGGTCAGCCAAATCACAGAGCAAATCGATCAGAATAGAACAAAAGGGCAGATCGATCGGCCAAATGAGCACAATAAAACAAAGAAGCAAAAGCGGTACAACTTGGTGCTGCTAGAAAGCTAAAAGACCGATTTACACTCAAATCTCCAATTCACAATGCAGTCAGATAACACAAGTGTTCCCATGTATTCGATCAATTCACCTTAGTAATCAGTCCTCATATTCAGTCGGTCAGTTCCTATTGATCGGTCAGTCAATTCATCGATCGACAATGCTGGTCGATCGACAATCAATGCTCCTTGATCAGTCAGTCAATGCATCATGCTCGGTCAATTCAGTATTATGTCTAGCTCGTACCCATTCACTATACCCATCTATAGTTCCATTTCAGTAACCTCAATCAAACTAATCGGTCCGTCTAGTTAACCCATCTATCATTCTCTATAGCTCGGTCCGTCATATTCTCACTTCTTTTATTGATCGATCACAGTTCTGTTTAATCATATTTCTATTTCCTCAGTCGGTCGGTCAGTCTTATTTCCCATTCACAATTCTATTATACCGCTCAGTATTCAATTACATTTCTCTTTCCTCGATCGGTCGGTAATTCTGTTCCAGCGATCGGTCATTCAGACCTCCACTTGATCGATCAGTCCACCACATTTCTACTTATCAATCAGTTACTCACCATATCATTCTACCGTTCGGTCAGTCACCATAACATTTCTATCGATCGGTCATTCTATCGATCGATCATTCACCATATCGTTTCCATAGATTGGTCATCAGTTATAAAGCCTATTATATCGATCAGTCACTTAGTATTTCCTATTCTGTCACTCAGTCTTTCCTATCGATCGGCATTATCCGAACCGTCCAACATCGTGCGAGCACTATCTGTACTGATCGGCGGTATTATTATCTTGACCAACCGGCATCGTTATCTGCCTAACTATAATGCTCGGCATCATTACCGCTCGGCATCAACAGTATCCCAATGTCATTATTAACCTTTCACTTCACTTTTCTCAAGTCCTAGTTCACTACAACAACTCTTCAGTGCAAACGTTAGGCAGTGCGATCGCTCGACCACTACGATCGCTCGGTGGTGCGACCATTCAGTCAAGGCAATCACTCGGTAACGCCATCGCTCAGCTAGCGCATCGTTCGGCCTCACTAATCACATACCACAGTTTAGTCGATCGGTTCTACTGATCGACCGTTTCCACCTTAGTCAATTGATCAGTTACACACTGAGTGCACAGTAAACAAACACATTAATCCCTAATGCGGGGCCGGGATGTTACATGCAGTGTGTGATGAAGTGTCACATCAAAAGGGAAGAGACAAATGAATTGAGTTGTATTTGATAAATGGTATTGGTGCTATGATCGAACGACATACATAACTGAATATTATACTGGTAAAGGTCGAGTGTAGTCTCAAATAGTGAAGAGACGATTTTGAAATGAACAGACCAATTGCAGACATTGGGGTTTCCAAAGCTAGAATAATGAAGAAAAAAAAAGTCAAGTAGAATATGTGGTAACATGAAGTGTTACTAGAGCACTGAAGTTGTAGATATAGTTTTGTTGGACAGAGGTAAATTTTTTTTAAGAGTTCAGGAGTTACAGTGGTGAGTCCTATAATGAATCTGAACGTTCCAGTGAAATGAGAAGAACGATATTGGGTGAATCAAAGAAGAAACATGTGTACCTGACAAAAGTGATTGAACAAAGGAATTGGTGAGCAAAGGAATTGAACAATCGAAGCTAGACATTCTAGTAAGAATACACGAAAAGTGAAATTGAGTTACTACAGGTATAGCAACGAAGCGATTATAGGTTCAAGTGATTAGAGGTTTGAATGTTCAACAGGAAAAGTGCTTAAGTGTTTTGGACTTCAGAGGATTATGACCTTGGTATATAGTTTTGACCGAATGACTATAGG
>JAOTAZ010000009.1:8665819-8683863 GCA_025629785.1 Erythroxylum oxycarpum | reverse complement strand
CCAAAATTTAGTTTTTTGGAATAATCTTAAAGTAATTCAATGAGTTATAAATTATTATGTCAATGGTTTTATTGAGGTATAAGTATACCTCAAAGTATAAATTATACTTAGGTGAGATTTTATATGTGATTTTGTGAAGAAATTAGTGGATTAACACCAAGGGTTGTCATGAACGTGCATTGTATATATTTCATTACATACATGTACAATATTAAACACTTATAATTGTACAAATTGTGATATATGTGTATGTTATTTGATATAGAGGAGCAACTGCAATGTCAACCTCTAGACATGGTCGAAATTTCCAAGCATTAACTTCGGAAGCAACTTGTGAGTAACCTAGGAAGTCTCATTCAATTAAATTTTTGCTTGTTTTATATTATGTTTGAATTGTCAAATGAATGTGTTTTGATTGTTTGAATTCGGGACAATGAAGGTCTGATGATTGTAACATATGAAAGAGATATTGAAGTGCTGCTTGTATGTGAATATGATGAACTATGTGCTTCATGACATGATTGATTGTGACAGATGCATTCTATATATGAATGTAAAATTAGATAATGGCAGTTGTGATCAAGGTAGCCACCGAAAAAGAGCTTAAAGCTCAGATTGTGAAAAAGAGCCTCGAACTCAAAAGTAATTAAGAGCCTAAAGCTCACTGTGTAAAATGAGCCCTGCATCTCCATCGGATAAGGGATAGTTATTAATGAGCCCAATATGCAAAATAGATATGGGATAGTTTAGGCACTCGATCACAACAACGTAATCATTGGAAAAGAGTCACATGAGCATTTCATATGCATTTTGTTAGGTGTATTGATTGATTGAAATGCAAAATTGCCTATGCTTAAATGAAAATGTGATGCGTAATCAATTATGAGAAAATGTGAATATATGTCATGCGAAATGATGTGCTGCACGAATTGAGTGAACCATCGATGATGGTTACCTCATTGACTTCGCAAAACTCACCAAAACTGCAACGTTGACTTTTTAAGACCGAGAGACTCTAGCTACTAAGAGACTCTACCAGTAGTGTAGACTAGTGATTTGGGAAGTGAAGTCATGGCTCAAAGGTTGGTCAACTGGGTTTTGGACAGATTAGATAAAGTTTGCATATTTCCTCTTTCATGTAGCACTTTTGTAGTAGAATTTGATGATGTACTTGTAAGAAATGTTGAAAGACATATTGTAGACCTTTGGGTTTTCTAAAATGAAATGAGAAAATTTTGGATTTTAAAATATTGTGACTCTCTTATGATGCTTATAAGTGAATAAAATTAAATAATGCCATGTTAAGTGAATGTAGCGATTGAACGTAGCGCACCATTATTGTAGGATATGTACTTAAACGTCCTAAAGGTGTTCTGGTATGTACCCTATAGTAAAGGGCGCTACAGGAGTGGGCAGTTGCAGCTACTGCATTCCTAGGCCATCCCGATCCTTTCCAAGTGACATTTCCATTTCATCTTATTATACTTTTCTTTGAATGTATATGATGAATGCAATAATGATGATACGTTTGGATTAGATGATTTTCTAAACTCTTTAGGGATTTTTTAATTGATTTAATGTTAATCTAATTATCTTTCATGCTTATTGATTGGGTGTTGTGAATAATTGCAGTGCTTGAATGTTTCAGTAATAAACTAAGATGGTGAATCGAATAAAAATGATTGAGTTGGATTAATGAGAGTTAAAATGACTCAATAGGCCACATGATTAATCAAATCGATGATTTTTATAAAGAGAGATCTGTGTGAAGACCCGGTTGTTTATTAGAACACTTAAGAACTAATTAGGTTATGAGTTGATCATTAATTGAGAGCTTACACTTTCAATTACTCAGGTTAAAGTTTATAGGATTGCATTATCGATTTATGATTCCCTGTATTAGGTTTGACCTAATCCAAAAGATTTATGTCATCCTATCTCTAGGGTTGGAATCAACTCCTTCTAATTATAGTAGATATAGTCAAACATATGATTTCTTAATATCTTTGTATGAAATCAAATTATGATCTAATATTTCGAGGTTGATTAGAACATAAATAAAACCAGTAATCAGATCACAATAATCAACCAAACCAATTGCATTAATAAAAGAATCAAAACATATGAAAGTATTAACATAAGGTTCATCTAGCCTAAATACTAACAAGACGTTTAGTTACATATGATCAAACAAGAAATCAAATATACACTGAAGAAAAAACAAATCGAAAACAATGGGTTCATAATTCTAAATATCCTTGATTTTCTATTGAATACTTTTATGATCTAGAGGTTTGATCTTCTATTCGAATGGATCTTTCGATGAATTCCTTGTGTTTTCCACTTTTCTAGATCAAAATAGCCCCTTGAGAGGGATCTCCACATCTGAAACCGTCTCCTAACATCTACTCCCCCTTTAAGTCTCCGTTCACGTTCTTTTATAAGAATTCTATGATGTTGGTCGATGCATGGTCTTGTGCATAACTATGCACCAGACATACATCACCAAATTCTCTAAAAATCGCAAAACTGCACAACCTGGGAGATGTGCACGGCCTGATGCATGGCCATGCATCATTTATGCACATCAAATCTTTGTTTTATGTCGTGTTTTCGTCCAAATTCTTTTCTTTTAAGTCCAGGAAGGAAATTATACTATTTAAACACCCTTGAAGCAAATTAAGTACCAAATATACACAAAAGTATCAAATATCAAGCAAAAAGACATCAAATATGAGGTAAAATTATAGTCAAATATGCATCCATCACCATTATATTCTTGGCCTATGTTAAAGCTCTTGATAATTTTCTTTTGAAAACAATTATTAGAAACACCATTCTTGTTGCTTATTTAATATTAATAGAAGTGATACTAATTACTAGTATTCATTTGAAGTCACTTGATATTGATAGACTAGGCAAAGAAATTAATATGCTTTAAGTACGCACATAAATAAGGTTATTAGGAGTTAGCTCTTAACCCTTTTATCAACTCATATCTTTGTGGGTTTATATATATTATTAGTATTCATTTGAAGTCACTTGATATTGATAGACTAGGTAAAGAAATTAATAGACTTTAAGTACAATACATAAATAAGGTTCTTAGGAGTTAGTTCTTAACCCTTTTATCAACTCATCTCTTTGTGGGTTTACTTAACCAATATCTTTTCAAAGATATATATATACTCATAAAAATAATATCTCACATAATGAGAATTGAAAGTGTTAGTGTTATAAGAGAAAGACCTATAAGTGTATAGGCTATAAGCATTTTTAGGTCTTCATAAATGTTGTAAGTGATATAATGCTCTCTTTGTATATATATGGAATTAGAAGATCTCCTATATATGAAGAAGCCTTACATATAAATTGGTAAATGGCATAAGTTTTTTGACAAAAATATATTCTATATTGAATGGGAGTATATACCACACCTTTATGATTATAATGATATCTATAATGATTATGAGATTATTTCATGTCAATTTGATGATAAAGAGATTTATATGAATGAGAAGTCTATTAGATGTTCTTTTGGGATGATCTTTCATAAAAATTAAGCTTGTATTTTTTTGTGAACCCTCTAAGTTTTAGAGTGCAACTCATATGCGAATGCATGAAATTTTCATTTTACTTGGGATAAAGATGATAATAGATGAATAAGTGATTTTTTTGAATATTTAGAAGATGTAACATGTTTATGTGAAAATTTAGGTTATGTGAAAAGTTAGGCATAGGCTCGTGATGTAAATAATTGTTCGAAATAAAAATTATCTTATCATTGGATGTTGCACTTCTATAAGTGAAACTATCGTTAGAGCTCTTTTGGCTTCTAAGTATGTTGTTCAATTTTTCATTTTCTATAATGAATTTAGACTATGATTATTTGATGGCATCAATCTCCTTATTTAATGCCTCATGTTTATGCAACAAATTATTTACTTTATCATTAGCAACAACCACATCTTATGTTTATCATGTTATGCATATCACATTTTAATTTCTCATTCTTAATCGTGCATACATCTAAAAGTTTTTAAATATGCTTATACTTAAAAGATAGCTTCTTCTTTTTCAAGCTTATGAGGTCTAAACATTCAGCTAACTTATTATATGAAAGGTCAACATCATAATCATTATTATTATCATAAGAGTTTGAGGAAGAGGATACCTCACTATTATTGGCTATAAAGCGCATACTTACCAATATATTTTTGGATTCCCTATACCGTAACTAATAGTATTATCCTATATGGCCTTAAGTCCTTTCTTTTTATTTCAATGGTTTGTCTTCTTCTTTAAGAACTTCTCAATTTTCTTTTGAAAAGCTTTATATCATCCTTTTCAATATTACTTGTGGAGGTATCCTCATCATCAACTTTCTAATCTTTAGATTCTTAAAACACCATTTCTCTTCTTGTTAGAGCTATTTCCTCTTCATGTAATTAATTTATTTGTATTTTTATAAGTAAAAAGTAATCTAATTAGCTATTCTAATGATAAGGGGCTCAAATTTTTGGTTTCTTATATGGTTGTTATCTTTGTCTCCTAAACTTTCAGTAAAGGACTAAAATCATTCTAACTGATTCAGTGTAATCCTACCAAGGCTTTAAAAGTATTAATAATATAAATAAAATTGGTATACATATTAGAAATATAATGATTTTCGCTTATGAAATAGCCAATATCGATGCACTCATAAGCCCATTATATAACTTTACTTGAGTTATGCTCTCAAGTGTGATTTCAAGTATATGTCTTATCATATGGACAATTTCACATATAGACACTCAATTTAGGGCACAAAAAGAAATCAACACTTTTTACTCAATACAATGAGTCTTTTACCATTATCATTCCACTCACTTATATCCTTTAGTACCTAAGTCTCCACTTTATATATAACTATTGTATTAGATTATAAGAAATATTCTTTTTAATTCTTCAAAGATCAATTGTTTTAGTTATAAGAAATTGTTTCATCTTTGTTTTCCAATACATGTAATTGTCACAATCAAATAAAGGGGGTCTACCTTTATTTTGGCTATCTTAACTTAAAAGCGAATCAAATTGTGCTATAATCATTTTTATACGAAATTTTGTTAGAAATTTATATCTAATAAATGAGACCTAGTCTAATTCCAATTATTACTCCCCATATGGCACAATTGACGAGGGTAAATTATGTGTCTTATTTTTTTACTCTATTTCTAAACTAATACATGAATTGTTTATGCTAATAAATGATTATGAAAATTTCATACAAAATAATCATAAGCAAACACAACAATAACAAAAGATAGTAAAGAAAAAGAGACAAAAATGATTATAGTAGTTAATTCAAATAACCATTAGCATATATTCACTCCCCAATCTCCACTTGGGAGTTCATTATCTTCTTGCTTCAAATGATTGAGAGAAACCCTCCATATATCATCTTCTTTGTCATAGGTGAAGGGAAACCTTTACAAACATTTTGCTTTATCATAAGCAAACAGTAATTGTATAAAAATCTTGTTTATGATCAAAAGGAACCTTCACAATTTGTATCCTAATATATTTTTCTAATTGTAAAAATTACTCAACTATGCAACTTAATACATCTCTCTCTTGCTCATTGATAAATAAAAGCTCAAAATATGTTATGTCGTATAAACATACACTCTTTAACCTCTTAAAGGTATTAGAAACTCTTTAGTATACCCAAAATTATTTTCATAATTCATATGTGGTCTACTTATATTTATAAAAACCTAAAATAGTTGTTAAAAATAAAAATAGTCATTACAATGACTAGTAACAACAGTATTAGTTAACCACTTTGGCATATTGGTCAAACAATATAGTTGCAAACTTATTGAACATATTTGCTTAATTGCACTACTGTACTATTGGATTAGTCAATCTAAAACCCTAATATTGGTCACTTAAATTCCTATGTCGACTAATAGAACTTCTTAAAAACAAGTTTTAAAAATCTTTTCAAATTCTTTCAAAGATCAAAATACATCATTTGACACAACTCGATCTAAAACTATTTCAAAAGTATTTTAATGCATTTAAAGGATTTTCTTTAAAACCTTCTTAAATTTTCTTTTGGTTATGTCAAAGTATATGTAATATGCCTAAGTGTAAATGATCATGCAATGATGGAGTCTCTTATCTATTGAAATGATCAAGATAAAGTTACAAAAAAGAATTATAATGATTTACTTGAATTTAATGTGTTTAATTCATCTAAACCTATAGTTCTTCACTTAAATTGCATATGTGCTATGCTTTGTCATTTCCTTCATCTTTTGATTGCTCAATAGTTTCAATTGGGTCTTTTGCTTAATTTACTCTTCTATTGAACTTGATATTTCATATATTAACTTACTAATATCACTAAACATAAAAATATTAGTAGTAACATATTTTATTATCATTAAAATTATAAGTTAGAACTTCATTTGTACCAATAAAAACAAAAAGATGAACTATGACCTACTTTTGTGTTGGCATTTTTCGATTGTTTCTGATCTATCGAATTGAGTAGCCATTTCTTTTTTTTTTTTCCAGGAGCACATATGCTACATTTGAAAGGGAAATTGAAATTATTCAACGACTTTCGATCTTATTTTACCCATATAGAGCCAGAGAAAAGACCTCCTCAATCACCGTTCTACCGCTGAGCTATTAAAGTGTGGCTTATGGCATTGGCTTGCTAATCAATGATAAATCTTCTAGTACCCAGGGCTGATATGGTAAATTCTTTGATTAGAATTGTTAGTTTTGAAACATTTAATAAGGAATTGGATTGTGCATTCTTTACGGTTTTTTTTTTATGATGATTAATTGTTTTGTAAGAGTTCACTCAACTATATGGCGATGTTAAACCAACAACCTTAACATTACATATACTAAAGGCATCCCACATCTCTTTAGATTAGTATTCCTACATTCTTAGGTATCCGGCATATATGCCTTGGATAGACTATTTCATTGGATGATGATAACTTATCCAATGCTTCGTAAGCCTGGTCTTCAAGCAATCTTATTGAAACTTGTAAACATTAATATTCTCTTCTCAAACAGAATCATAGCTTTGAAACTCAACGTCCAACTTAAACTCATTTGGGTGACTCCAATCATTAGAAGATTTTCCACGTTATCTTATAAAATTCAAACCTTAATCACTAAATTGACTTAAAGTCTTCATCTTGATATGCACACTTGTAAGAATGTTAATCATTTATATTTTGCAATCATTAAATTATGAAAAGGAATAAAAATATAAGTACCTATAAAAAGATATGCCCCTCATATTTTATTCCTAAAAGACTAAAAACATGTCTTACTAGAAATGATTTTATCAAATTGATCAAACCAGTAACGAAGCTACGTAGAAGGGAGAGTGTGCATTTTTTTAAAAGAAAATATACATGTATATAGAGGTTGCCTACTTTAAAAAAAATGTCGTTGTCTATGATAGATTGGATTAAAAAAAACTATATATATATACCTTATCTCCCTAAAACAAATTCCTAACTTCACCACTGGATAAAGCCTTTTACCTTTAATGCGAGCTCAAGAGCGCATCACGAATTGAGCCTCAGGCTCAAATTGTGGAGACCTCAAGAACTCAAGATCAAGGTCCTGCTCACAAGGAATAATTCTTACGTATCCGTCGCTTATACGCCACCTTTGGCAATAGATTATGGATGCTACAAATACAAATTGGAAATAGCAAATAGTAGTTAATCATCACAGATCATATGTACTGATCCCTGGATCAAAGACACGAGGGACAACATTTTTCACGCTTTGATATCGTACGATCTAAGTTTACGCCTAAAACCCAAAGATATTCATCATTATGAACTTTAGCTATGTAGTCATTCATATCTCCTTATTGCCTTCTCCTCTAGCTTGAGGCTGAGGCAGCAAGCAGCATTACTTGTACTTGATTTTTTCTTTTTTAAATATGTATTTTAAAAATCCTAATTTTATCATTTACATTCGTAACAACAAACGCTAATTGACACTAGGCTAGCATGCAGACAAGCGTAAAGTATTGTAACGAGATATTCTCACGTAGAACTAAAATGTAGTAATAAATGTTGTCTTAGCGCTCGACTCTAGTAGCCTATGTAAAGTGGCATTCAGTTTCAGACTTCAGAGTAAGAAATGGAATCAATGAAATCGTCCTGCATCCCTGATCACGACTCATGAGCTTAGCTGTGGTCTAGTTTCCAGGTTATCTGCGTAGATGATCACCTAATCGAAATAAAGCATAACCTGGGCATTAAAACCTGTACTACTTTACCTGCACGTAGTGTAGCTCCCAGTGAGCTTCCTCTCAGCGAGCCCCGTCACTCAGGTCTGACTAAGACCTTTTCACTTTTGAGGGCACCCCTTGCAGTGCAGTTCCTACTGGTAACTGCAACAAGCAACTAGCAACTAGAACTAGCTTGGACTCATGTACCGCGGCGAAAATTTCTTTTTGGTTTTCTCACTATTTTACGATAAAACAAAGACCCATCAAAATCCTATCTATATTCCAAATCTCATAATTACTATAAACAGAGTTACAGAAAAGAAAGTTCGTCTAAAGGCTCGTGTACTTGTAGGAAAGCACCTGAAAACACCTTGGCAAAACGTAAAGACCATCAGTTCGCCGTCTTTGCAGGGCGGGAACATTTCTTCAACTTACCTCATTAATAAATACATCCACCGTCGGGTTTGTTTATCCATGTATGTATTTAGGCACATGTATATGTACTGTTCTTTATGGACATACATCATAATACATATTTTGTTTTCCATCTAAGCGTAATATTTATATTCTTGTAGATTCCCAAAACCCTCTTCTGGGACCCTAACTTTGCGTCTTTATCTACGCCTTTTTGTCCTTGGTTCTTTGCTGCTGCCCATATCCCGTTCTTTCTTCTTTTATTTCTTTGACAACTTCACTTCTTTTATATATTTGTATTATTTGTTTAATGTCTTCTTCCTCCTCTTCTTCTTCTAGCAATAGCGGTGGTGATGGCCGTGAAACCTTCAGCAGCAGTGAATATAGTGGTAGAAGAGCTGGTGACTATGAAGCTGGACCATCTAGGACTCGACCACGTGCAGCCATTAACGAGGTGTGGCCTGAGCTTTTTGTGGAATCTCTGGCTGCTCAAGTAGCCATTCAAGCTGCCAGGATCGCCGGTCGCCTCGCTGCTGCTCAAGCACTTGTGAATCTATTTCAGGTACGTAGTTGCTCTTTGATAATGCAAGCCAGAAGCCATGACACGGCTGGTCGTGAGAAAATGAGTTTATATCACCCAAAGTCATTTAGATTTTGTTTGTTGGAGATGGAGGTCCGACGATACTTGTGTGTGAAATTGTTAGGCAGAGAAATAGGGAACCAAGCAGAAATAAAGACGTATCTATCAGCATCCAGTAGATAAACGATTCCAAGAGTGGACAAGTCTAGTCAAAGTGTTGTTTTGAATCTTACAAGTAGGATTCTAATGATTTTAATAACACGAAAATATAAATAGTGTGGAAATTTAGAACTCTTGTTTGATTTTAAAAATTGGCTGCAAGGGAAACTGGTCAAGCGTAATGACTCTGGTGTTCATAAACTATAAACAATTGCATTCGCATCCAAGGATAAAAGAAATCGCCTTTTCTTTTGATCGGTCCCGTTCTAACCCGTTTTACGTCACTGTCGAATGGCGTACTTTGGTTTTTGTCAATATCTACATCCCTTCACTTTTTCATCCCTATAGCAAAAATGTCAAGTTTCTGGACCCTCTTGAGCTAGCCTAAAATGGTCTTTTTCAGGTTTCGAATTCTCGCTTTCCATACTTGGTAAGATCCTGTCCAAGCTTTAGACAAATCCCCTCCCACCTTCTTTTTCTTTGACTGAACTTTCTCATCAGACCGTCCTGGACCAAATCTACGTATTGGAGACAACTATTTCCTTTTTAACTAAAAATGCATGTAGATAGAGACATCACTCTCAACTTAGCTGCGGTTGGTGGGAGGTGTAAGGCATGATTTAAGGAGAAAGGTTGAGATCCTTGTCACTTTACCTTCACGGCCTGACCATTTCTATATATGTAGCTGAGAACATTTTTTTTGGAGTTCTTGCCTTTACTCTTTTGTACACGACCAGTCTCAGGGCATCTTGATCTTTAATTATATGGGTAACAGCGTCATATCTAACCACAGTTACGGTAGACTTTTCTTTATCAAGTCAATGCATATGTTTTGCTAGCAAATTAAGGAGCAAAAGTGTAGTGAGAAGTGTTTTGTCGGATAAACAATGTACTGGGAGATAATAATTGTATTTGCATTATTGTGAGTTTATAATAGATATACAAGAATGGTAACGTTCTACTGGGCATTAATTGCTAAAGTAGTAGTTGAATGTTCTATCAGTCAAAGCCAGTATTATGTGCAATCGCCAAAAACGCACTTGAGTGGTAAGGTTTTCTCCTTTCCTTAGGAAGGCCCCCTGCACAGTTGGTCACCTGTTTTCTTCTTGTCTGCATGTTTTTTTCTTATATCTCCAATGCTATGTTTTATGCTGTATGGAAGTTTTTCTAACATCTCTTTTTCCACTTGGAAACGCATATTCGTTTGTGATTTGCCAGACAGTTTCTGTTTGCAGGTCAGGTCTTTAACTATTGATATCCCACACTTGTAAATATTTTTTATTTTTAACAAAAAAGGAGGATACGTTACGTATAACTGGCTCGAGAGAAAAGGCAAGGCTTTTCTTTTCTTTTTCTTGGAAATGAAAGAGAAAATATGGGAAATCACGCTTATTGAAGCGTTAGACTGCTTGTCATATGAAACAAAAATTGTGTATGGAGCACAGCTAGCTAGCTGTTATGGTTTGTCTTTTTCCTCAAGAGCAGTTCGTTTTTGAAACCCTATCTGCGACCGAGGCTCTGAGTCTGAGCTCACCCTGAATCATGCTTTGTACTAAAGGCTGGTGGCTGTGAAGTGACGCTGCCGAAGCTAGAGAACATGCGGAAAGAAACCAATAGAAATACTATTTTTTATCAATGTGTTGACAAATGGTTGACGGTCTCCCTGTTAATGGGCAGGATTGTAGGCTGAGCTACAAGACAAGTCCATTCTACTGTTTTATGTTAATCTATATACAGACACTGACATATGGGAAGCAATAACGCATGCCATGCCCCTTCCTCTCACTGCTTTTTTAAATGATCATAAAATATCTTCGACTTCTCTTGTTCCTGACCCTACCCTGCAACCGTTTTCTGCTCCATAGCTCCTCCCTTTTTTCAGGGAAATTGTTATATAATAAGCATGCCCATGTTTTCTCCCCTCAATCTCGCTAAATATGTCTAATATTCATCTCTTCAGGTATGTTCCACGTGGCGCGCCGTCTCACGCTCAGATCTACTCTGGCAACGTCTCACCCACCTTATCTGGCGTCGAACCCATCTCCTCCATGACACGTGGCGCGAAGAGTACATCTTCCACCATCGGACTGCCCGGAACTTCCGAACTCGGAGGTCGACCCATTTCATCCTCCAGTTTGATCCCTCTGGCTCCAACGACCCTGATGCCCTAATCTGCCGCTGCCTCGCTCTCTCTGACCACTATCTCGCCTGTGGATTCGCCGATGGCGCCGTACGGCTCTTCCATCTGAACACACGTCTACACGCGCGAACTATCCACCCGCAACACCACGATCAATTAGGCCCTTTTTCACGTGCTGTTTCAGGCATTGTCATCACCGATGCCAACTTGGTCTTCGCAAGCCTAGACGGAGACATCCACGTGGCAGCCTTGGACGGCAACGCTCCACCAAGGAGGGTCTACTTCGGAAACGTGGTCAACGACGGCGTGTTGGTTGACTTCACCGGATGTGGGCGGTGGTGGGTGGGACTATACGCCGGGGTACCGGGCCGAGCTTTTCACATATGGGACGGAAACACCGAAGAGTTGACGTTTGTTGGAGGAACGTTGACTGATCCAGAAGCAGTGATGGGATGGCACTTGCTAACGGAGTTGACTGAATCTGTTGGGCGAGTTAGAGTAACGAGTCAGGAATCGGCGGTGGCGTGTACAAGTTCAAGGAACATAGTATTCGATCTGAGGAACCAGGGGGTGATACTAGATGAAGAAGAGTTTAGGAGACCGGCAATAGTGAGCTCGTTTGATGTGTGGAATGAGGCGTACGTAATTGTGAATAACAGAGCTGTGGCTAGCGTGCGCAGGGTGGGGACACGGGAGGAAGTGTGTAGGTTTAACATGAGAGCGTTTAACGTTAGAGCACATAGAGTCATGGGGTGCATAAATGGGGGGTATGCGCTAATGTGCGCGGGGGGTGTTATAATGGTATGGGAGATAGAGGAGAGAGGGGAGCATTTGTATAGTTTCCAGGAGAGAGTGGGTGATGTCAACGCACTTGTGGCGGACGAGAGACACGTGGCAGTGTCTTCAGGTGACACGATACACCTGTGGGATTTTGGGGCGGAGTAGAGAGAATAGGGGTGTGATGTTATATAGAGCATGTAGGAGTTGAGAGAAATTGAGGGTGATTTTTTTGAAGCTACTAACCACCTGAGACAAGCACGTCTTTAGAGTTCACCGAAAAGGATGTGAAGTTTAATGAAGAGAGAGGTAGCTTTCATAAGATATGGTCATTCTTATTATTTGTACAGATCCTGACTAGTTTCTTCATTACAAAGTTGAAAAGGATTTAGGGGGCATCTAAGAAGTATTTATTCTTTCTATTTGTTTAGAAGAATAGCATTTTCTGACAGACCATGTTATCACCAAAAGTGGACTTCAATGCATGCTAAAAATCAGGGTTATGTTTTTTATTGTTTGATCTTCCAGTTCCAGGAGCCAAAACAGCCCTCTACAACTGATAAATGATGGAAACAAATTCAGTTTAAATATAGATATTTAGGTCTATTGAAATTCGTATTTAAATATTTAGGTATACCTAGATTTATATTTAAATTTGGTATTTAGATTAATTCGAATTAAAAATTAAAATTATTAGGTTAAATTTAACCTAAAATGTTGAATGCTTATTTGAGAGCAAACAAAGTGCAAACACAATTCGATTCGTATTGGCTATGTCAAATTTTGGATTGATAACCTAAAACCTAAACGACCTCAAAGCCCACACCAATTGTGCTTGGAAAATCTAGTTTCTGCACTTTATTTTCAGTAAAGTTGAGGTCAGCCGAATCCCTCTAGTTATTGCCCATGATCAGATATACATTACTCGTAGAATCGTGCCAATCTTAAAACTATTTACAAATCGCAGAAACGTGACGATCTTAGCTTTTAAAAAGGTTTCAAAACGACTGGATACCGAATCTTAAGTTCGAGCAAGACCCTTCTTCAGCAGCATATCGTACACCCTGTCCACTTTGCTCGGTTCCACCCTAAAAAGGCTATGAGCATCAGACTTCTTTGTAACGCTGCCCTTCATGACCTCAACTGACATAGTCTCAAGCATGTTGAGATAATGTGAAGGAAGTATTCTTATCTCTATGCATAATTGTTTCTCCTGCACAGAAACCAAGGACTTTCCAGTTTAGGTCGTTACTCCCGTAAGCAATGAGAAAAAGATAAAAGATCCGATGAACTGATAAGCATTAAGAGAATAAAAGCTGGAAAAAAAAAAACTGAAAGAGCATCTTACAGATTCAGAGAGCAAGTCCGCCCCTGGAAATCCACTGATATCCCAAACCTCTATGGGGTTAAAGAGAGCTTGATTTGCAGAAGTTGAAGATGACTCATGGCCCAAAGAATTTAAATCAGTTGGCCACCTGACAATTCCATGAGGACTGCAATCAGCTTCCCCCTTCAGGAGAATTGGTCTCTGCAGGACTTTACCACCAGGAGGGCTTTCTTCGGTTTCCTTCTTCCACTTCTGCTCAATAAACTTATTTGCTTCTGCAGCTGTTTGACACCCAGCAGCTCTAGCGTCCTGTAAAATTACTTTTGTTAAATTTCAATGAACTCAATCCAGAAAAGTGATCAGCAACCATCAAACATAACAACCTTTTTCAACATCAAACTAAATCAAAGGTGGAAAGTTCAATTTGTTGAGCAGTCTATAAGTGACATTTCCCAATCCAGGTTATTAAGGGAGGAGGAAAAACATTTTTGAAAAATTAAAACGTTATTCTTGCTGTGTGGTCACAAATTCCCCAAGTTCTAAGGTTATGTATTAAAAACAGCTGCTTAGGATCAAGCAGGTGTCAAACCTGAAGATCTTTAATCCTTTTGGCAATGCGAAGTTCCTCAATAACACTCTTCATTAACTCTTCATGATCTTCTTTAGAGTGAAACCTCATAAAGACCTTGTAACGCTGATATATTTCCTTCTCCTCAGCTGAAAGATCCTTCTCAAATGGATCAGAGTAAAGTAAATTCCTTTCCAATATGAAATCTTTTCTGCGCTTCCTCTCATCTAACCTGTCAACAAGTTATCAGTGATTAGGGACATAGTTGACACGACCAAAAATCAGTTCTTGTTGTAAATATAACTAAATAAACTGTCCTAAAACCACATCTATACTTCCATTTAGACTTTCAACCTAAAACAGTTAACGGCTGAGTTAATTATAACGAAATAAACTGTCCCCTAAAATCGCATCTAGTGCTTCCTTTTAGACTTTCAAGCTAAAACAGTTAACAGCTGACTTTACACAGAAGAACATAACATGAGGACTCATGGCATCATAACATCAATCAGTGGATCTACTTTCAAGAAAAACTCACTGAACAAGAGCAACTAGCTCTCAATTAGTGTCTTGGTTGAAATAGGGATATTTCCTATAGCGCAAATAGCAACTGTTCAAGACTAGGTTATACTTTTTCTGGATCAGAATAACTCATTATCATCGTGAAAAGAAGCTAAGCATATTGAAACATCAAATACATGTTTGTTCATCTGATTTCAAGTGTACCTCTTTGAGTAAATACGTAGAACTCGTAGTTTTAGTTCACGCTCTGCATCACTGTCAGAATCCTTGAACTCCATATCAGCAAGTAGCTGTTCAGCATCATTGTCGTATTCAACCTCAAATTCTTGTCTCTTGAAATTAAAGCCGTTTAACTCTGTCAAGGAAGGTCCTTCTCCAGAAACTCTAGGTTTTTTCTCTCCAGTGCTCCTGTCTGCCTGGCCTTCTGTTTACATTAGATAAAACTTAAGAGTAAGCATTCCTTGATAAAAATACAGATGAAGCCACGAATCAACAAATGCATATCTGTCAAAAAATAATCAGGTTTATTTCCCAACGCAACCTTAATAAAATAAAATAAATATAACTCCCGCATAACTACTAGTTTTGGAAGCAAGATTTAACAGTATATATCAATCTTATCTATAAATTAATATTTTATGCATCGCTCCTACATTGAAATATTCTGGAAATTTACACATAGATGAAACTATACCCTCCACTTTGACAGCATCATTAGCCTGGGCTAAGTTGGTGGTCACCTTAACTGGACCTGCGAGTGTGACACTGTTGCTTAATCGAGTAACTGAGCCAACTTCTGATATCAACAAAGAAAATTGCTAAAGCTTGCAGTGACACCCTAGTTCTGCTGTACAGAATAATGCCAACAATAATTATAAGCCAGGATTGTCCATTTTGCTTCACCTATGTTTGAGATAGATGAAGACTCTTGAGCCGATTCCTCTTTTCTTGGAACTTCATTTCTGGTAAAGAATGTCCACAAGGATCAGAAGTCAGGACTAATCTTTGACAGAACATTAAAAGGAGACCATGATGAATAGTCGTACTTGACCCTTGCTGCAAAGGTAGATTCTTCTTTTAGCATCAGCTCTCTGGATGCAGGAACCTCTAGGGTTGAATGTAAGTCTCAATCAGTATTCTTTATCACATGAAGATTAAATAGATTACTTAAGTGACGACCCGTCAAATTACAAGAACATGACAAATGAGTCCCAAAATAGAAGCAGACCACCCTATGCTTTATGTGATTTTCTATAGTTTAAGATGTAAAACAGAGGCAGCAGGGAACAAAATTTTTTGTGTTTTACTTCAAAAGTAGAATGAGAAGTTGTAGTGACATGGTATAGTATCCAGACTCATACATACAACCCATAAATTAGCTAAAAGAGCATTTTGGTATGAAAACACTAAACATCCAATTGGAATACAAATATCGCTAGAAACTGTCTAATTTTGCCTTTCGGATATAGAAGCACCTAGGAAACTATAAAATTGAAATCTAATCTAACCTTTCTTGATTGTACAATGGCTTTTAGCCATTTCAAGAAGTTCCTCTCTGCTTTTGCCCCTTACATGAGACATATCCTTGAAGAATAAAACCAATAGAAATATTAAAAGAATCACCATCATACAATGCATGGCTTGATGCCAAGACGCCAAACATCAGTTAGCTAAACAGAAAACCCGTGGAGTACAAAGAGAGATTAATATTGCAATTGAAACCATCATCCTTATTACACTATTCAGCTTACCGGAAGAGGAAAGAATGGGGAATTCATATACACAGCATTATAGTGATCAATACATTGTGATTTCTTCATTGTTCCAACATGCTCAGCAACTTCAGTCCAATTTCCAAATCCATACATTTCTATGCCCTACAAACAGATTCAACAATATTCAGATAAACTAGGAAACTATGCAGCAATGACATCAGAAATGAGTAAACACCAAGAAATATTAAAATGATATCTGAGATCATGAACACCTCTAGAAGTAATATCTCTTCATCTGCATTCCATTCTGGACAAATGAGGGGAAATGACAAATTATCCTGTTGAAACAATGATGAAATTCATAGACATAGTAAGGCAATCCCACTTGCTTATCCAAAAATTTAATTACATTGCTGAGGAACCTGAGAAAATGGGAAATAAGGAAACAGTTGAATTGACCAAAAATATACGATAGTAACCAGGTTATATTATGCAGGGATTCAAATGCATTGCTAGAGGCATCAAAGATAGTATAACACTCTGGAGTGCGATTGTCCCTACTTTGAATATGTATAACATAATCCATCTTGTAGACAATGATACCACTCTTAGATACATGGATTTCAACTAAAAAGTCATATTGATTATAAATTCGAGATGCTCCTATCACAGTAGCGGGGCAAGAGCTAAAAAGGATAACTTTTATAACAAGGTTACTAACCATGACTCTGTACGGATGATTGCATTTGTGAGGGGATAGTTCAGCTCCAATAGAGAAGCACTCCACACAAAGGTCAAAATCAGGACACAGCGCACATTTAATCCGAACCATTCCAGAGATATCTTTATGGCAATAATTGCAGTGATATAATGCCCCTTTCCCTTCGCTCGAATCTTGACAAGAGGACATACAGAGTAAACTGCTTGCACTCATATGCCTGAAAATCTCAATCTACACAGGATTATGTCGAGCATACCGGCATTAGGTGCAGTATCTGTGTTGTCAGGATTTGTTGCCGTTCTTTTTCTCTTCGATCTACTGAAGCGGAAAGCATCACATAGATGCAATTGAAGACAGCACAAAGAGAAAAAAAAAAGCTGTACGTACCTGAGATTAGGGTCGTCATCGGTAGAGCGAGATACTGCTCGAGAACGACCCATGACAGTTCTGATCTAGGTGATAAAAATCAGAAGATGAACCAGCACCCTCGAAGAACTTTTTATTACTGGGATTGAATTCGATAGTCGAGGCACGATTCAAGTTCGGACTTTTGATTATTATTATTATTTTTTTTGAGGGAAGGTTATTATTATTATTATTAATTTTTTTATTATTCTTATTCTTATTCTTAT
Source organism: Erythroxylum oxycarpum (assembly GCA_025629785.1). Lineage (NCBI taxonomy): Eukaryota > Viridiplantae > Streptophyta > Magnoliopsida > Malpighiales > Erythroxylaceae > Erythroxylum > Erythroxylum oxycarpum. The sequence continues at coordinate 8,666,045 of JAOTAZ010000009.1, read as the reverse complement.
TAATTTCTTTATTATTCTTATTAATTTATTCCTCCTCATCCTCCTTCTTATTATTTTATTAATTAAATTCTTTATTATTATTAATTTTCTTCTTCTTCTTATTAATTATTATTATTATTTTTCTTATTATTATCATTATTATTCTTCTTCTTATTATTATTCCTTTTATTATCATTTTTAATTTTATTGTTCTTATTCTTATTATTAATTTTCCTCTTCTTATTAT
>JAOTAZ010000009.1:8622078-8650442 GCA_025629785.1 Erythroxylum oxycarpum | reverse complement strand
ACAAATCTCAACCAAACAGGTTTTCGTTTTTTTAAGGAAAAAAACAGAAACCAAAAATAGGAAACAGAAACCAAAAACAACATAAAACCAGAAGTGGAACTAAACGGCCCCTTAAGTTCTTGTTTGGTCATTACAAACAACAGATCTTTCCAAGGCAAAGTTAAAAATAGAAAACGAAAAAAAAAGAGAATTGATAAGAAATAATTCCCTCTTATGCCAAATGATATGAACTTTTGCAAGATGACTCGAGAGAAAATTAAAACTATGGTAAAATGTTGTTCAATAGAATCAAGCGTTGAACAGGCATTGCCACTGAGAAGGCAGAAAGCTATAGGCACAAACTACAAAACTAAAGGATGACAAGTTGCTGTGCTCTTATCTCCCTTCCTCTATCCACTTCACATTCATCTCTCACAAACTCCTTTTGTTCAATTGCTCCTCATTTCTTCCAACACACACATTTACGTCCCTTGACTTATCAGACTCCCACAGCTCCACCATGTCTCCTTCCTTTGTCTCCAATTGTTACAAAGAAGAGGAAGAGGAGGAGGAGGAGGAAAAGGGAAGTATGGGTTGGCAATTCCGGCATTTCCACCGAATACCAATGCCGTGCTTCAGAACCTGCTAATGATTTTGTTGTTGTCAACTTCTACCGCTTCGTGCTTATTGAAGAACCCCGCGTCGAAGTTGCCAAGCACCTGTCGTTTTTGGAGGTCTGGTTCTATATGATGAGATATGTATGTTTATTTTGTTCTTCAATGCGTTTCCTTGCTTATGAATTGTTTGTTGTTAGGGTCTTGACATTCATGGCAGGATATATCTTAATGAACAGGGGATTAATGCCCAGGTACTCTTTCTTTTATTATATTGATCTTTTCTTTTTTGAGTTTCTTGTGTGTGCTTTATCTTTTTGCATTTTGGATTCTACATCAATTTGTGTCTAAATAACGTGAATTTTTATCTGGGTGAGACTTGGTATATTTGAGTATTTCTTTGCTTCTGAGTCAAAATAAATGCGTTTTTATCTACTTTTTGAGTATTTTAGTAACGTTAGGTTATGGAGAAGGAGATTGTAACTCAAAATACATATCTTGACACAGAGCTTCATGTTGTTTTTATTGCTGCTATGTTAAATATTTTGTTTTATCTTGTCTATAGAACCTTTGGATGGAACGCTAAAAGCCGGAGAATTTTTGTTGTAAGGTTTAACTTTGTTGAACACTGTCTTGCAATTTTTGTTGTAAGGTTTACGTTTGCTAATATTTCATGTGGTATTGTATTTTCTGAAAATGATTGCCTCCTATTTGTGCTTTGATTGCACTTTCTTCTGTTGCTACTTCTGTATTTAGAAAAAGAAAGTGAAGCAGAGTGGCTTTTTGGTTGTTAAGGGCATTGAAGATTTGCATCTGTTGATTGTGATTCCACTTATACTGTTTTTTTCTTTTCTCACTTCATCGACAATCTCAGTTTATCAATTCTGAAAGTTAATTTCATTGTTATGTCCACTGTACTAGATCTGTAGTTTATGATTTCTCAAAAACTGTGTATCATGCTGCAAAAGATTAGTTACCATGTATACTGTGTGATATCATTCATAACCTGATATGCTTCCTTCTTACCTTGAAGATGACCAATTTTACTTTCACATGATGTCCACAAGGTCATTTTTTTTAACACCTAACCAAATCAATTGATAACCTAAATAATTAATTGACATTTATATACTTTTGTTGAATTTAGTATTGAAGTGTTATGGAATTATGAAAACGATTCTGTGTATGTTACTATCTTATTAGGTATGTGCCAGATTGACAGTTCTTATTATAGTGACGGGGTGGTTAAAGGCTTCAGAATGCATAACTTTAATGACTTGTTTAGCATCTATGTGACATGTTAATCTTTTTTGCTCCCTTCTAATGTTTTACATGTTTTTGCAGTACAGCGGGCCATTCAAAGATGCTCTTGCATATGTTGAATGGTTAAAAGAAGATTCCAGATTTTCTGATGTACTGGTTCAAATATCTCCATCCGTCAATGGACATGCCTTCCCAAAACTAAAGTTACGTTATAAGCCCTCATTAGTGCAGGCGAGATATTCTTTCTACATATAGCTTAAGTGTTGGTTATGAATTTGTGTTTTGTTTAACTTGTTATCCAATACTATGTATACTGGCATTGATTGTTGTAAAACACTGCTGCATTGTTACTTTTAAGGAATTTCATCGTGGTTTTCTTATTTCTTAGATATATATGAAACAAAAATGCAACATAATTAGATACTTAGTATTGGACATACATATAAGTAGATATGCTCAGACATATTGGGCAAGTGTTGTTTTTACTTCTTTTCTATTTCTTATTTTTCTTCAAAATTATATTATGTTTCTTGCTTGCTTGTACATTTCCTTTGAGCCATGGGTTAGAAGCTTATTCATGGTCATCTATGGCTACTGAAATTGTTATTTCTGAGGTTCTATGTGAATGGTTAGCTTGGGGTTATCATTTTGTTTGATTTTTGAACTGAGGAGATTACAAAAAAGCTACTATTAGTTATGTTTAGGCAATGTAATCCTTTAACGTTACAAGTGCAAATTATAGTACATGCTATTTTATTTGCCAGATGGAAGGAGGTATCCAACATCTCCCTTTGCTTGATCCTTCCATGCGAGCAACACCTATGACACCATCTCAGTGGAAAATAAGATTGCAAGCTTTACATGAAAAAGCTGACATATCAAAATCCGTGCATGGTTCAAGCTTTGTTCTTCTAGATGTGAGAAATAGTATGGATCTTCCCTCTTGGATTATTATGTTTTCTGTGCATTTCTGTTACTGTTACGTACAGCCCTTTTAAAATGTTTTTGATTTTAGTGTCATTGGGACGTGTCAACATACTTCTTTATTTCTGTTCCACAGTATATTATGCTTATAATCTAGTGATAATTGAAATATGAAGTGATTGTTATTCAAATGAACAGGCTATGAGTGGGACATTGGTCATTTTCATGGGGCAAAACGACCTGATGTAGACTGCTTTAGGAGAACTTCTTTCAAGCTGTCTTACAATCAGGTTTAATGAGTTTTTGACATATATTACTCTCAAACCTACCATTTCTTTGAACTCTTTTGCTTGGATTGTTCTTATCGGTTTATTTTTTAAGGATTGCTAACATAGAGAACATGAGGTTCTACATGATAGTTCATAGTTGATTGATATATAACTTTGGAAGCTGTCTGTGCATCTGGCATGTTGAATTTTATATGCTTAGGCACTAATTAAATTTTTATTTTTATTTTTAGTTACTTGGTTTCTTAATGCTAGACCTGTTGTTATCTCAATGCATTGTGTTTGAAACATTGAATAATTGGGTCTACTAAAAAGATATTCTGCAACATATCTCACAAGTAATTGATTTACAACCTCTTTTGATGCCTTAACTTTGTTATTTTCCTTTTTGGTTAGACAAGATTATGATTTTCACATATATTTTTCTTATCTAAGGACTATCTCCTCATGTTGCACCTACTTGACATTTTCTAGGTTTGGACGTTAGTTCCACTTCAAGTGTGGATGATATGTTACTTCACAAAAGAGACTGAGTTCCTTGTTTACTCGATGAAGTTTGATTTTACAATCTGACAATCAATTAATAGTTTGAAGGATAGGCGAGAGATTGCATGTAATCTATTCAAATGACTACACTGGAACTCGCATTTTCCTCATTTTAACAAGCTTCAAATTTGTCTCTATTAAAATTGACATAAGACTTTTGAGTTCCACACATTTCCTTCTGCCCTTTTATTCTTCCCCTTGCTATTTACAATTATCTCTTTCCACACCTGTCTCTTGCATTGAGGAAATCTTTATAGCTACTTTACATGGGATATGAAACATTACGGAAAGAAGGTTATCTAGCTAGAGGCCTTTGACCTGAATGCAGAGGGTGCACTCTAGTAGATGCAATGATTGTCAAATAACTACCCTGAAAAAGGAAAAATTAAAATGGAATGAGAATGAGATGGAGAAGGTAATGGATATTGTCAAAGTAATTTTGGTTTTCAAAGAGTAGCAAAGAAAGCACTCTACTTGCAGTAATAAGAATTGCAAACCATCTTATTCTATAAAGTCATCAACTTCTAGTGGATGTAGTAGGATATAAGGTTTGTCTATACTAGTCCTTCAAACTTCTTCCTAGATGAATGTATAATTAACTTCCACTTCTATTACCTTGTCATGACATGTTAGGAGAATCACTTTCCTTCTATGTCACCATTGCTATTTCAGATAAACCATATATTTCTTATGTCCAATTCTCCAAATAACGTAGCAACGTGATATCTGCATTTGGTGGTCTAATCTTGAAGCATAGTTTTTAAATATAATGTGTCATTTGTTATGGTGATGCTATGGATGATGTTCAAGTCTTATTCCATTTCCATTTATTTAGGTCATATCTACAAATCCTTTAGCAGACATTGATAAAGAGAAGACAGATATATTGATGTATTGTACAGGAGGCATAAGGTGCGATGTGTATTCCACCATCCTAAGGTACCCAACTCATTCTCACCATTTCCTTTTGATATTTACCTTATTTAGGTCTAATATGTTGTATCTACAATCCATTAGGTATGTATCTATGATACTATGGGATTTATTTAAAATTAGCAATAATGTCATCTAAGATCTCATGAAATGTAATTTTGTATGAGGCTTCTTTGAGGTTGTTGACAGCTGTTCTCATGATTTTAGGTTTGGTTTTTAGGAGTTAATTATATACATTTTTATTTAGTTCATATTTCTTATTTAGCTTAGGACATTTATGTAATTATTTGTATCTCAAATTCATGTATATAAGTGATTAACAGGTGTAGGAAATAGGTGACGACAACCCTATTCTATTCAAAATTTCCCAGTTCTAAAAAATTCATGGTATTAGAGCCATCCTGCTAACCCTAGCTGCAACCTATATCTTTGCATATTTTAGTCGAAACCAATTCTTTTTTGAAGTCCAATGGTGCTATGGACATATCTGGTGGAAAGAAGGAAGAATCTTTTATGTCTATGACAGAACATGTCACTTTTAATGACAATCCTTCTTTACAAATTAGTCCAATTAAACCAGATGGAACACAATATCTTGCTTGATCGCAGTCCTGCCTAAGGTTATACCAATAATGGAAAAATAAAACCAGATGAAACTGATGTGGGATGCAGCAAATGGGATGCAGAAAACTCTCTCATCTTGTCGTGGTTGATCAACTCAATACAACCACAACGAGGTTATCTTCTCCTAGATATAGCTCCAAAATTTTGGGATGTAGCCCCAATCTGGTAATGACACCCAGATGTATGAGTTGTAGAAAAAAAGTTCAAACCAAATTGCCCAATAGTTTTCTAAACTTGGTGACGTGTGGCAAGAACTTGAATGACCAGTTTATGATAGTCGAAACCATCTACCATAAATACAAAATTTGACTCAGCTAGAGGTGATTCTACAAGGGAGGTAGAACAAGATAAAAGAAAGTGTGATTACTGTGGGAAACGAAGGCGTACCAAGGACACATGCTAGAAAATTCATATTCGTCCAACACGTGGTCGAGGTGGTAAAAGGTTTGGGAGTGCATGGCCTCAAGCTCATGTGTCTAAAACTCTTGAAATTGAGCTGCCAAGAGAAACCCATCCTTCTGGTGGACTTTCCAATGAAGAAATGAAAAGTCTCAAACTTTGTATAATCAAGCTTGAAGCTCCTTCCACCACATCTGTTGCTTCCACTCCTGCCTCTTATCCTGCGCATTCAGATATATCACGTTCAACTTTTAATACTACACATATTGTTCAAAATATCTCTGTAAAAATTATAGAATGAGAGAAAACCTTAGAAGAAAAATATTCTTCTTCTTATTTTACTAGGCTTATAGTATAATATATATAGAGTAATTATATGGGACAAACCAAAAACCTAGTGTTAACCTAACTAATGCAAAATAAGCTAAATATACAATAGATACAATTCAATGCTCCCCCTCGAGCTGGAGCATATAGGTCATATGCATTAAGCTTATTACAAATAAACCCAATACGAGGACCCCGTAAAGACTTAGTGAAAATATCCGCTAGCTGGTCATTCAAGCTGACATAACTAGTAGCAATACAACTCGATAAGACCTTCTCTCGTATAAAATGACAGTCAATTTCAATGTGTTTGGTCCTCTCATGAAATACTGGGTTGGAGGCAATATGAAGTGCAGCTTGATTATCTCAAAGAAGCTTCATCTGTGACGTTTCTACAAATTTTAACTCATGAATCAACTGTTTTAACCATAGGAATTCATAGGTTATCAAAGCCACAACACGATATTCTTCTTCTGCACTTGATCTAGCAACAACTGCTTGTTTCTTGCTCTTCCAAGATACTAGATTACCTCCAACAAAGATGCAATATCCTGAAGAAGATCGTCTATTAGACAGGGATCCTGCCCAATCAGCATCAGCATATCTGATCACTTGTGTATTACACCTATTCTCGTACAATAGTCTTTTGCCTGGTGCCCCTTTGATATATCTGAGAATACAAACAACTACACCCCAATGACTATCACATGGAGACTGTAAGAACTAACTAATGACACTAACTGTGAAGGAGATACCAGGCCGGGTAATAGTAAGGTAATTGAGCTTACCAACCAGTCTCCGATACCTCCCTGGATCTGCAAGAGGCTCCCTTTGTTCTAGTAAAAGTTTTAAATTAGGATCCATAGGAGAGTCTATAGGTTTGCAATCTAGCATGCCAGTTTCTTCCAGAATATCCAATACATACTTTCTCTAAGAAATAACAACACCAAAGCTAGACTGTGCAACTTCTATACCAAGAAAGTCCTTGAGTAACCCCAAATCCTTGGTCTGAAAATGACTAAATAGGTGTTGCTTCAATTGATCAATACCATCTTGATCACTACCAGTGATAACAATATAATCAACGTAGACAACAAGATAAATGCATTCCCCCTATGATGAATTTCTGTAGAAAACATAATGATCGTACTCAGTTCAAATCATACCAAACTCTTGCAAGATAGCACTGAAGCGACCAAACCAAGCTTGCGGAGATTGTTTCAGACCATATAATGAGCGACGGAGTTTACAAGCCAAACCAAACTCCCCTTGAGCAACAAATTCAGGTGGTTGCTCCATATAGATTTCCTCCTCAAACTCACCATGTAAAAAAGCATTCTTAATGTCCAATTGATGTAAGGGCCAGTGCCGCATAGCAACCATGGATAGAAACAGTCGAACAGATGACATTTTTGCAACAGCAGAAAAGTATATCCTTTTGCCACCAGGCGGGCCTTATAACGATCAACTATACCATCTAGGCCAACCTTAACAGTATAAACCCAACGACACCCAATGGTAGAATGACCAGGAGGCAAAGGAACCAAATCCCAAGTACCATTATCATGTAAAGCAGTCATCTCGTCTACCATAGCTTGTCACCACCTAGAATTTGAAAGTTCCTCACCAATAGTTTTAGGGGCAAAAATAGAAGGAAGACACAAAAGCAAAATAGGGTGAAGACAAGCGATGATAACTAAGGAAAGTGTAAATGGGATGAGGGTTACAAGTCGACCGTGTACCTTTTCGAAGAGCAATAGGAAACTGATCATTAATGGGTAGGGCCTCGGACGGTTGATATGTTGAGGCAAGGTGTGAGTCAAAGATGTCATCTGGTGCAGAAGGAGCAATGGTGTTAGAAGTAGTATGTAGATCTAGAGTAGGAGAGGAGTCGATGTCTACAGAAGGTTGAGATGGAGGACGACAATGATACACGTGCATTGGTGCAAAAGGTAGAATAGTTTCATGTGACTTAATAGGCACAAGAGGAGGAACAAGAAGAATTTCAGACATCGAACGACTCTCAGAAGAGCAAGAAGAAAAGAACGGAGATGTCTCATAGAATGTAACGTCAGCAAAAATTAAGTACCGTTGATTAGCTGGAGAATAACACTTATAACCTTTTTGAAGATGGGAGTAACTAAGGAAACCGCACTTGGTGGAACGTGCAGAGAGTTTATCCTGACCAGGGACAACATTATGTACAAAACAAGTGCAACCAAAAACTTGAAGAGGAAGAAGAGATAAAGGTTGATCAGGAAATAGGATAGAATAAGGAGCCTTGTGCTGTAAAACAGAAGAAGGCATCCGGTTAATCAAGTAATATGTAATGAGAACAACATCAGCCCAAAAACGAAAGGGAACCTGATGATGAAAGAGAAGGTTGCGGGCAGTTTTAGCAAGATGTCTATTTTTGTGCTCAGCCACACCATTTTGTTGTGGGTATAAGCACATGAGGATTGATGGAGAATTCCTTTTGAAGACATAAAAGTATTAAAGGGAACAGAGAAGTATTCTCGAACATTATCACTACCTAAAATAAGGATGGATGTATTAAATAGGGTCTAAATTTCATCACAAAAAGATTCAAAGATAGAAAACAATTATGAACGACTTTTCATTAAAAACAACAAAGTGTAACGAGAGCAATCATCAATAAAGGTTACAAAATATTGAAAGTCTAAAACTGAGTTAACACGACAAGGACCCCAAACATCAAAATGAACTAACCCAAATAGGGATGCAGCCTGATTGTTGACTTGCTTTGAAAACAAATTTCGAGACTGTTTTCCAAGCTGACATGACTCACGGTTAAAAGATGACAAATTAGATAGACTACGAACAAGGTTCTGAAGCTTCACCTAACTTGGATGACCCAAATGGTTGTGAAAGAGAGCTGGAGACTCGATAGCAGTGTAAGCAATTGAAGGACTGATGTGATAAAGGCCTTGTGACTTACGCCCTGCGCCAATCATCTGTCCCATACCTCAGTCTTGAATAAGTACAGAATCACGGTCAAAGATAATAGAACAATCCAAGGCATGTGTAAGTTTGCTAATAGAAACCAAATTAAATGGACATTGAGGAATATAAAGGACAGACTCCAAAGGCAATGAGGGAAGAGGATGAGCACAACCTATAGTTTTAGCAACTATTTTGGATCCATTAGCTAAAGTAACAGAAGGTAAAGAAGTGGCAGTAGGAAATTGTGAAAACATACGGGGATTATCATAAATATGGTCTAAAGCACTTGAATCAAGGACCCAAGCTCCTAAGGAAGATGACTGAGAAAGGCAAACAACCGAATAAAATGTTGTGGGCAACAGTGACTGAAGAGGCAGCAAAGGAAGAGAATTGCCTGAGCTTGAGGTACTATTCATAATCAACACCAATAAGAGTTAAGGATGGTGATGATTGGGCATCAGATCGAGAGTCTTCAAAATGAGCGACATTGGCCCGAGGAGGATGGCCATGTAGCCTGTAACATTTCTCTTTCGTATGTCCCCAATTATGACAATAATTACATTTGGGGCGATTACTCCGATTCCCCCCACGATCATCCTTCTGTTTACCTTGACCACTATCCTGAGCTTGAGAAGCTAAGACTGAATTCTTACCAATATAACCACTCGATATTGTAGGAATAGAGGAAACACGAAGAAGGCGAGTCACAACATCATCCATAGTGGGCATAGAAGGACTAGCAAGGATCTGGTCACGAATCGAAGCAAGTTCAGGCCCAGAGTGGCAAGGGTACAAACCATAAAGAACTTATCCCTTTGAGCTAGATCCTCTGACGTAGTCTGACCCGCAAGTAAAAGAGAATTATACTTAGCTTTGATAGACGCCATCTGGCCAAGAAACTCTGGAAGTCTCGTACCTTGTTTCCGCAAATTAATCAATTCAGACACAACATAATATAGGCGACGGATGTTGTTAGTATAAAGAGTTTTTGCCTGATTCCAAAAGTCATAGCAATTTGTATAATTGGTATAAATTGGGCGAAGAGAAGGATCAACCGTTTGCCACAAGAGACTACACAAAAAGCCATCAACTCTCAGCCATGCTTCTTTGTCTGTTTTCGCATCTTCAGCCTTGGTGGTTAGATTATCTTTTAAGTCTTGACTTATACACTACAATTCAACGCTCTTTGACCAAGAGACATAATTAGAGCTTCCCATCAACTTATCTGTAGCAATTGTTAGACACAGATAAAACATGCTCGAAAAAGGACCCAACTTGTTTTATGAATCAGCACCCGACGTGTTTGGATCAAAGGCAACTCTAAAAAGGATCCAAAGGAGTGAAAACTGCAGAAAACGATGTAAAACAGGTGCAGAAACTGACTGGAATAAGCAATGTGGCGCGTGGGCGGCAGTTAGGTGGCAGGCTATGCGTCCAATGGTGGAAAGGCGGCCGAATTTCAGTGATAGGTCGGCCATGACCTCCTGAGCCCAATGGTGTGGTCGATGACTTCAATCGGTCACTGGTTTGGCGAGATTTGGCCCCGAAAGGTGCGACATTGCAGTGGACTCCGATGGCGAGTGGCGGCTTGTGGTGGTGATTTTGACGACGACACTCTGTGGTTAGGACACAGAAGGATCCCGAACATAGTGGTGTGGTTAGATTTTCCAATAGCCACCGAAGAAGAGGGGACTGACCTAAGACCACGCCAGAGGAGGAGGGAAGAAAAAAAAACTTTGTCGTCAGTGAGAGAGGGATTTTAGAGTTTTGTCAACCTAGCTCTAATACCATGTAAAAATTAGAGAATGAGAGAAAACCTGAGAAGAAAAATATTGTTGAGAAAATCTAGAAAAAAAATATTGTTCTTATTTTACTAGGCTTATAGTATAATATATATACAACATCTATATGGGACAAACCAAAAACCTATTGTTAACCTAACTAATACAAATGGTAAGCATGAACTTTAAAAGATAGCAATAAAATGCTCAAACTTTCAGTTTTTTTCAATTCTAGCCTGATGTTAGTGTTTCCGTTAAGTTCATTGACGTAGTTTGTCACTTGTTTCAGAAACCTTAACTATTAATACACGTCAGTCAAAATTAATACAATAAATGAAGATTAATGAAACGATATCGTTTAATCATATAATTAAAACGTCGTCATTGTTTAAAAATGACCTAAATCAGATTATGTAATCCTGATGACCTTACGCTTTGATTTTAGTTTTTTCCTTTATTTTCAATTTGTTCTCTCAATGCCCTCACCCTCGATTTTCAAATTACTCAGCTCTGATACTCTCAAAGAACAAACTAAAAACGAAGAGCTTACTGTTGTAGTGCGCTGTAATGCGAGAGTAGTTTGGAGTGACAGAAGAACAAACAGAAAGCAAAGAACTGAGGGCATCGGGAGAACAACAAATAACGTCGGGCTAGAATAGAAAAAATTGAAAGTTTGAGCATTTTATTGCCACTTTTTAAAATTTGCCTAGAATTGAAAAAATTGAAAGTTTAGACATTTTATTGCTACTTTTTAAAGTTCAGGCTATAGTTGAAAATTTGACGAAAGTTTGGTTTTTTTTGGTAATTAACCCATTTAAAAACTACTTCCCTAGTGGCAATAATGACCTCCAGGGATCATTTATTCTACCACTTAAATTTTAGATATCAAGAACGAGTTTTATTAACAATGTGATGTTGATACAAATATGGTTATGAAGGTTTTCAAACTTTTTCCATGAGACTAGGGTGCAATTTATTATGTGTTATAGCATAAGATATTTAGAGTTATACTTTCTTATATTTCGTATAATTTGCTATGATGCAATAAATGGCAAATCCCATCTTTTTCTATTTCAATTTAACAACATCAGAAATTCTTTAGAGATTCCACACCGAGTGATTTCCCTCTGCCAATTGTGATGGTGCCATTATGTTATGATTTCTGGTCCGATGTTACATGTTAACAATTGACAGAGGGAAACTACTCCCCATTAAATATTTGAATGAATTGCCATTATTGAAAAAAATTATAGTTCTGTTCAAATAGAATAGCGATGGCTTGTTTCACGAAGTTTAATAACTTCATGAACCTATTTTAAGTTGAATTCCTAAAAGGTCACATGAGCCACTGGCTCATATAACCTTCTTCTCAATATTCTAAGACTTAATGCAATTAATTGAGAGCAGCTAGCAAGGAGACGAGGAGAGCTGAATGGGAGGAAGACAATCTATGGAAAATAGGGAACATGCTGTAGTTGAAAAAGATATGCAGCTGAGTTTTGTTAATTTGGTAACATATACAGCAATTTTGACTGCACTTGGACAAAGGTGATAGCATGGATGCATACACGTGATAAGATGCATTTATCAGACATACTTTGTTCTAGTTCAGTAACTTTCTCAGAATAGCTGAATTGGGACGGTCGTTCTAAACTAGACTAAATTGAAGTTATATGCAAGTTCAGTACTGAATTCAGTGGAATTGCAATGACATCAAGTGATTCTAGTTGGACGGATCCTCCAAAACACAATGTGGGCCCTGACATTCTAACCAGCAGATGATCTTGCCTCCTGAAAAATCCTGTGAGAGTCACATTCACTACGAAAAGTTACAGCACTAGTTCTAATAGAGCATCAATTTCAAATTTATGACTTAAAAGCCATCTCAAGACTATGGACTATTGCTTTACAGTATTAAGATAATTAGAACTATGTGGTAGGGAAAGTGTGATTCTGTTCTGTCTTTCCTCCCTTGTTCGATTATCATTTTTGCTCTATTTCCTTATTTCATTTCCTCTATAAGTTTTACTATTTTGATATGCAGGCAACAAGGTTTTCAAAATTTATACACCTTGATGGGAGGCGTTTCTCATTATCTCAAGAGTGAGGGCCCTGTAAAGTGGATTGGAAATTTGTTTGTATTTGATGATCGTCTCTCTCTTCCGCCATCTGCCTACAATCATGAAGTTAAAATTCAAGCTAACGATTCCGAAGTTGTGGCAAAGAGCAATTCATTTGCTTGTTGCTATATATGTGGTTCACAGGTCTGTGTTTTGAGGCATAGGAACTGTGCAAACCTTAACTGCAACCTGCTCTTTCTGTGAGTTCCTCCTCTCTTTTCTACCATTATCTTTTACATCTGACTAGTGTCTCTGCACAACTTGCCATCAAAATTATTTCAATTTAACATATATGTGACAGAAAGGATTTATATGTTTCTGATGGTATATGTGAAGGGTGCTAGCATAATCAGTAATAGTTACTATCTTTAAAGGATCTAAATGTACTTGTGTGAGCCAATCATCGTGTGAAGTTATGCATAGAGAGACCAAAGTCGGGGGCTTTTAACCTCTGTGGCATCAGCCATAAGACGTATGTCATATAGCAGCTAGAGTTTGCTGGACTAGAATTTTATGTTCATCTGTTTTTTGCATAAAGAAATCGAATAATATTAATACACTTCAAATATGTCAGATGCTGTGAGGACTGCTTGAAGGATTTAAGAGGATGTTGCTGTCTGAAATGCACCACTGCACCTCGGCTACGACCAGTTCTACCTGGAAATGAGAGATACAAGAAATGGCACACTTACCGCGATGCAAGATGATTATTTGATCAAGGACGTACCCTGGAGCCATATTCTTATACTTGGTCAGCCTTGTTAAATTTTGTAAGGCAGGCAATGACAGGTTTTGAGTAGGGAAGTTTTATTTGGCCATGGTATATAAGAATACAAGCAACTTGGATTGGAGATGGCAAAAGTACCCATCAACGACTCAAAAGTTTATATCCACCGTCACTTCAGTGAGACGTGTTTCATATGCTTCAATATACACCATCCACGAATCTAATTTTTAGGCTGTAATGTACATAGGACGCCCAGCTGCTCAAATTTGATAATAATCAACTCTTTTTGTGATTTGTCACATGATAAAACTTGTAGTAGCATAATGATTTATTTCTCTCAAAAGTCACTCGTGTCCACATCTTCACAAATTCATAACTACTCTTAAGCAGCAATTTAACTTTCTGCTTTCAATCTCCTTGATGCTACGCCACTTTTGGGAAGATTGTTAAGTTACCAATGAATTAAAATCTAGAGTCAAGTTAGAGGTGCAAGACTAAATGGTAGTAGTCATGGTGAACCTCAAGTGATTATACAAATTTTACATGTACCTTTGTGACACTTGATAATAATATTTGTTAAGAGATTTTGTTTTTCTTCAGTGGATTTAAAAGAAATCTTCAATCTTCAGAGTCTTCAATCTTCCAGTCTAGGCACAGTCTCAAAGTTGAGTTTGAAATATGCCATTCATACCTCCAAAAGCCTATTAATTACCATGAGCACTTGCCAACGGAGACCAAACCATCTTTTCAACGTGCTAATACTAAAAGCACCTAAGAAAAATGTACAAAATGCAAGGTTCCCATGCACCAGATTACAATACAAAATATGAATAATTACATTCATAAAATTACAGCTTGGCAAGGAGATATACAGCACGAACTAAATCAGAAAACAAACCTTTCAATAGATGCCAGAACGCACAAGAGCAAACTATGTTTATGGTCGATCAGTCGCCTTTCTCCAGCAAAACCAGCCAAGCGTGAAACTCCTAAGCATCATATTTTCTTTTCCTCTCCACTCGATTCAAGCCGATATGGGTTCATAAGGATACACTAGCCATGGATGCTTCAAAGCCTCAGATGCAGATGGACGCTTCTTTGGATTTACTTCAAGCAAATGAGCTACAAAGTCGATGAAGCCTTGATCCCCCATGGGTAGTCGGTGCCTCAAGGATGTCTTTTTTGGAATCAAGTACTCTAATCTGTTTGACTCCTAAGGAAATACGGGTATTGCAGAATAAATTATGAACTGCACACATCTGACTAGCTTTTGGAAAATTATAAAGTACATTCAAGTGCAAGGCCATTGGTAACAATTTTAGGAAACATGCACTACATAAATAAAAAACTGTTCCATGGTAGAACCTAGAAAAGAAGAATGATGAACTGCAGACTGAACATTTCCATTTAGAATTTAATTCATTTTAAACAACATTCATGCCCAATAGAAAATCACTTGCCATAGTGCTTGCTTTGGTACAAATAAGCGCAGCATACACCCTTTTCTCCATAGTGCAATCGCCTTCAATTTAAATAGAGAATGTCTAGGTTCAACGTGAATTCCACAAACATACAGACCTTTTGGTCAACCAACTATTGTCAAAAAATAAAAATATAACCACAATTATCCACAGTTGGAGCTGTATAAATCTCTTAGCTTTAACCCTGTTATTTTTTAAACTCTATTTTACACACATGCATGCATGCACATTCAAACGTCTTTGATATATGGGAAATTACAGTGGCATGGGGCTATGTAATCGATTATAAAGGTGGGAAAAAAGAGGAACCAGGGACCAAGGTCAAATCTTTTGAGCTGTGAGTCAAACTCAAGAGAGCAAGATCTACATTTTAAGGAGTAAGTTTATAGTAAATACCTACGAATAACATAAAAGCTCACATCCATCATAATTCATTCTTCTTGAATCAAATATATATATCTATATCTATATCTATATATATATAGATATATTCTATATGAATATATATTCCTAGTACCATATGAATATATATTCCTAGTACCTACTTGAATTGATTGTATATTTTTGTTTCAAAAATTAATTTGACATTATTACAAAACCGCGTGCTTACCAGGTTCAGTTTGTAAGTAAACCATTGAAAATGTAGGTCTATATAACAACTGGTAACCCAATTCAATCTTCAAATCTAATCCATTGCAATTTGTAACCTGACCGAAATTCATTTGAGTTGGTTTGGGTTTGAATTAAAAATGTTAAAGAGCCAAAGGCAACCACACAAGCATTTGGTAAAATTTATGATTTTGACATGCAAAATTCGCAGAACACATTTGCAATTGCAAGAATTTAGTGTAGTGGGCCAACTTGAACTTCACTCTTTATACCTTTTAACATGAAAGGAAAATGCATAATATAAAACTTAAAATTTTAAATACTATTACCTTAAATATATTAATTTAAATTTGTAAGAATTCCAAATGATTATTTTTTCCAAACATTCAATCATGATGACTTAACAAAAAAACTTAACTGCAATACCAAACAGATCCTCAAAAAAGCAAGTATTGGAGGCGATGTAGTATTTATCCATCAAACTAACCCACCAGTAAAAAAAGTTGAACATGAACTTTGAAATATGGTATTGACAACGAAATTCAAAGTTTCGATTTACAAGCCAATATATTAGTTTTAACAAAAAAAAAAAAAACTTAGTTTCACATTTGATGATATTAGTTTCACATTGGATGATATTGCTTTGATATGTTAGATCTTATTGAGGACTTGGCCCGAAATAGAAAGCTTTGGCATACTAGGCTACAAGTTAAGGGTCTCTATTGAAAGAGGACATTCGCTTTCGTGTAGGTTTACCAAAAACCTTTGTCCTTTGTAATTAAGGTTTTGACAAGCATGGTCAGAGTTTTTCATGTATAGGTCTTTCATGATAGGTACAGGTATCTTTTGGTATGTATTTCACTGAACATTTATTGCTATTCCTAGACATGTTCTACAAGTACGTTATTTTGTGTTATATTTATTACCCTTGCTCAGGATTTCTCTTTATTACTCTTGTTCGGAGTTTCTCTTTAGTATTTATTTTCATTGAGTTGTATTTTTTATTATTTAGTTGTTTTTATACCTTTTATGTTTATTTGATTTAGTGATTTATTTCACCTTATTTCTCTTTATGCACATCCATGTTTATTGTAAGTTCTTCATAACACATTGCATGTAAGTCTACCAAAAACAACCTCTCTACTACGTAAGGATAAGGCTACGTAATATCAAACCTCTCCAGACCCCTCGCCTTAGCAAGACTTCAACTGGGTTTTGATGTTAGTACCAAAAAAAAAAAAAACATCACTGTAGATTAATATGCTAAATAAAAACAAGAATTATATTCTCATAGTTTTTAATAGAACCAAGTGTGAGAGACAAAATAGAGGTTGGTGGTCGCTAATCTATGGTTAAATGATAATTAATTCAAGTATGATGTTTTTTTAACTTTTAAATGTAAATTATCCAAAAATTTCTTAATGCTAAACTTTGTTTGCAAATAACATATAGTTGACCTTAAGATGTCAAGATAAATGTGATCTTTTTTTCTTATTTTCATTATTAATGAAAAGGTAAATATTTAGCATTATTCAAAGAGGGCATACCCATTAAAACTAATCCAAACTGACCTAAACTAAGTCCACGGAGTAGATGCGAATTTGTGCACTACCACAAATGGTGAAAAGCTGAGTTCATTCTCAATCAGCACCAATTCACAGTTGTTCAACCCTATTTAAAAGGAGGAACTTAAGATTAACAGATCAGTTTCAAGTTTAAAGAACTTGAACCAGGTGCACCAGGCATGGGTTTGGAGACAAGGCTGATGCTTGTAGCCTTAACTTCCACATAATTATGGGGCTCAAATCTTGACCTAAGCTCAGTTCATCCCAAAACAAACCATGCTTAATTCCAAGGTAACAGGGAAAAAAAAAACAATTCAATTTCAATCTGAAGTCGCCAATTTTGACACAATCTAAGTTTCATTAGGAATATAAGAAACTAGAGATGGCAATTTTCTATCCAAAGTTATCAGGTTTCGAGCCAGGCTCATGTTTGGAAGGTTGGGCCTGAACCAGTTCAGGAAAAATGTCATTTTGGCCCTAGAAAGATCGGGCTTCAGGCCGAGATTGGGCCCGTCGCCATCCATAGGAAAATAACTCAAGAAAAAATAGAGGATGAGAAAACATGTAAAGGCAAGGGAATTTCCAACAACAATGCAAATGCTAGCAAATTTTTCTAGCAACATAGACAACCTCAATAAGAACAGGAAATATGAAGGAAAGCATAAAGAATACCTGATTTCGTTGATAAAGCATGTGATTTTTTGAAAAGTACTTGTATGTATCCCGTCCTTTAGCAAGCATATCTTGATCAATGGGTCCAATAATTCCAATAACTCGAGCTAATAATGTTGCTGGTGAATCATTTTGAAATAGAACCTAAATCAAGTAGTTCCAATAAAGTCAATTTAGAAAGTAACAGGAAGATAAGCCAACACTAAAATGTTTTTTTTTACATAAATTTCAATAATGTAAAAAGTTTTCAAGTATGAAACAAATCTCCAAATTAATCAGTCCTCAAGGAAATATACTCAAAATGAAGCACATTTGCATCACACAATTTAATGTAAAGTTTAAATATAACAGCCAATTGCAAATGCACCCTAAGCCCGAGAAACAAAGGTACTTTAGGGATCATGTTCAAGCAAAGTCTTAACATGTTTGAATGTTCACCAAAATGGCTTATCTAGCAGTTATATAGAGAAAACTCTTCTGTTCCTCAATCAAAAAGATCTAAAAGATTTTGGAAATTGAGGATACCATCCCTAAATCAAAAGGAAAGGAAGTGCTCTAATTCATTTTTCAAAAGTTAGAAACGAGACAAATCATGGTTGGACAAGTTTGTGTCAAAAGGGGTTTTGAGCAAAGAAGCGTTTGGTAACCTTCAAATTTAACAAAGTCTTTCCTAAGTACAAGTGAACATTCTTGGTAGAGACAGACCTTTTTTGACTCACTAAAGGTGCAAGTTAGTAGATTGCAACAAATAGAAAATTAGGTTTAGCAGGCTTTCTAATACAATGGGACTCGGGAAACAAGTGCAGAAAGGATTTGAAGAATTTCTGAGAGTTTCTTTAGGTTTTTCCTTTTGTTTGAGGAAAATTCAAAATTCAAAATGCCCTTATGTTTAGCTACAGTTACAGATATCATTCTCCTGAATGCATTAGGAAAAAGAGCAAAGAATGGAAGCAATAACAAGATAGCTATCAAATTATAGGACAAAGAAATTACTGAACCATTGATTTCGTTGAGTCTACAGGAGGAACTTTTAGTAAAATGGAGATTGCATGTACCAGTCTTTAACAGATAAAAGAAAAGCAACGAGGAGAACTGTTCAACCTGCTTTCAAGGAGGAACACTCAAGTTTTGAAAGTAAGATACAAAGATCTAGAGTCTTATCCACCTACAAATACCATAAAAGTCCAAAAACATATTTCTCAAAAATTTTGGGTACCTTCATATCGTCTGAATGATCTATTCCCAAAAAATCCTTTAAAGAACTCAAGGACTCCATAACAACAAGGTTTATCATCTCCATGACCATTAATCCTTGTTAGCTTATTAAGTATGTCAGCAACATTCTTCTGCCATGGTAGCTTGGAATATTTTATTAAACTATGCAATAGCAATTTGTAGCACCACCATACACCAAGTAATGTTCACTTATAAATGACAGATGAAGAAAAGAATTATTAAAAGTCCCCTGTTGACAATGGATGCGTGAACGACATATTATTGCACCTATATTTCTTTCTTCATTGAGTTATTGCCCCGTATCTAACAGTTGAGGTGAGGGTGTTGGGAGAGAGGAGCAGGCGGGACAACTTACACACAATTGTCTAAATGACATGAACGAATAAAACTTACATTGCCAGTGCAAAGTTCAGCCAGGATGCAGCCAAGTGACCATATATCTATCTTCTTATCATATGGAAGCGCCAGAATGACTTCTGGTGCTCGATAGGATCTTGATTGCACATATGAGCAAAGGTGGTCTGTTTCGAAACAGCTACTCCCAAGATCAATGACTTTTACCTCACATCTGCTATAACTTTTCACCAATATATTCTCAGGTTTCAAATCACAGTGTATAAGGCCAAGATTATGTAAAAATTGCAGAGCCTCCAAACACTGAATCGTAATTGACTGCATGAAGGACACAAATGAAGGTCATTCATGTTTGGTAAACACAATAACAACAGAAACATGGACCCACAAACCTGCAATCTTGGCATTGTAAAATAAACTTCCCCTCCTGATTCCCTATTGAACTTATGGAATTCGTATAAGTTAGCCTTGAGAAGTTCACAAACAATCAACAAATGTTCCTGCATAAAGAAAAGAAAGCTGAGTAAATAATGTAGCATGTTTCAATGAGTTAAAACCACGTCCAACTTAAAACTTAAAAACAAAAAAAGTTAGCAAGACAGGACACATATTGAGCTAATTGAAATCTAAGTTCAAAAGTTTAAAACAGTAAACAAGAAAATTGGAACCAGTATTCACTTTATATCAACCTTTGGACAATCTTCGGAATACTATACAAGCTTACAAAACTGTGAATTATGTTATCGTTCAAAGCATGGACCACAATTTAACAAATTCGCACTCTAACTAACAGGAGTACTTATATATCTTCGAAACATAAATAAATTAGCCATTTAGTTTTCTTTCTAACTGTAGCAATAAACTAATAGAAAATTAATGATATAGGTAAAGAGAACTTACTCGGTAATAAAAATAATCGTACAATCTAAGAATATGGTACTTGTCAGCCGGATCATGCTTGTTGATATACTTGAGAAGTTTTATCTCATCGAGACTCTGATCAAAGAAGTCCTTGTTGTTCTTTATAATTTTAACACAGACATCCATGCCTGTGTGGAGGTCATGTGCTTGTATAGCTTTACTGAATGCCGCAGATCCAAGATACTCAGTCACGTGATAGCGGCCAGCTATTACAGAATTCAAAACAACATGGAAGTTCTTGTCCTCCTCAAAACCAGTTCTGGAAAATTAATGCAACACTTTAAAATTAAAATTCAATTTCAAAGTAGGGCCAAGTGTAAGATAGCAAAATCCAGGGCGAAGAAGAGAACGAAAACAACTTTTTATCTTGAATATGTCACAAAAATGACATAAGCAAAACAGATGTCTGACAAGAGTGCAACAGCAAAACAACACTGATAAGCATAACTCGTTAAAAAGCATAATACTGATAAAAGGAAAAGAATTCCAGAGTTGCTAAGACTTGTCGGGGTCATCACTCATCACTCAGCATGGTAGCTCTTTCACAAAGTAAACGAGGGTAAGAAGCATGTTTTTACCAAATATACTAGTGTTAGCCCAGAGGCATAAAAATTGTAGAGGTTATAATTCAGCATGGCACCTCTTTCACAAAGTAAATTTGGGTAAGGGGCATGTTTTACAAAATATTACTAGTCCTACCGTGGAGGTATAACATCTCTAACAATTACTAAAAAGCATAAAGCATACACAGATAAAGGGTAGAGGTGAGAGATTAGTATTGCAATTGACACAATTTTTATCATGGCCAACAGCATAAATTTGTGATAACATATAGAAATAAGCAATTTATCATTTCAAGTAAATAAGTCTAAAGAGGATACTTGTTTTTCCTGTGCACAATTTTAAGGTTGAAAGTTTCGAATTCCTCCTCCTGAGCTTTGATTTGGCTCACTTGCTCTTGAACAGCAGCAGCCTCTTTATCATCAAGTGATGCTCCAGGATCTTCCCTCACACTGCCAGTTTTCTCATCATCTTTCTTCTTGTCATGCTCTTGTTTTGCATAGTCATAATTTGAGAGTGAAGATGGAGAAGAATCTGCAGATCTAATAGTATTGGTATTCATTTCACCCCTGGAACTCTTTACAGTTGAGGAATCACTACTCTTCCGCTTCCATGAGGCAAGCATGTCATTATTTCCCGTTAAAACATTCAAACACTCATCAGTTTCATCATCAATAACTGAATCACAGTTGTTTGACCATAAGGATTTACTAGATCCAGCCTGCATCACTTGTCCATCCATCAGTGGTGGAGGGAAAGAAAATCCCACATCAGTATGATTTTTCACTTGAGTAGAAGCAACTTTGTCACTCTCAACCACTTGTTTATAATCTTGTTTAGAGATTCTCTTTTTATCCCTGTTTAATTTATCAACATGCTTCTTCTTTGAGTCAAGGTGAGAAAGTCTAAACCCACCAGTTCGAACATCGTGATCATGAAAATATTCTAGATCCCTCTCACTGCTTCCACCAACCAAACTTTCCCGTACTTCACTGCCAATATCAGCAGCATCACTGTTAATACCTACACCAATAGATCTCACTGAGCCACGATGATCATCATCCATACAAATATCATGCAGTCGTGCCCCTCCACATTCACTCAGGATCTTCCCACCCCCTAACATGACAAGTTCATCTGTCTGAGTGACAAATCCTTGCCATACAGGTTCTGCACGCATTAAATTTATCTCTTCATCATCCAGCAATTGTCCATCATATTGAGACATTAAATCACTCTCATTGGTCCTCTTATACATTTCAGTCACTGACAAACCTACTAGATCATCTGAAACTGTAAGTGGTTCAACAGCCTTTCCTTGAAAGTATTGTTCACCAGAGAAGTATGAATCTTCCTCAGCAAAAGATTGATCATCATCATCTTTTCTTGGATCTTTTTCCTGTGGGTCTGGAACACTTCCATGCCCCGTTCCTTTCTCATTATCACTTGGATAATCAATTTCATGAGCCAGAAACCAAGTCTCATCATCAATAGGCTGTCTTGTGTAGCCATCATCATCATCATCATCATATTCATCAGAATCCCAATATTCATTTGGATAGTCTATGGAGTCACTTATCCCATCAGCAACAGTAGCAAAACCAGAAACCAGATCAGATGTATCCTCTGCAATTCCCTGACTTACAGATAACCAGCTGCCTCCTGCAATCCGCTTTGCGGCTAGACCATAATTCAGAGATAAGATAAGAATATGCTATAATAATTCTGTGTGTGAAGCCTATTTAGGATGATAAAAGTTCCAAGTTGCAGTAATAATTGCACTTGTTCTGTATCTCATCACTTAAGGAGAAAGGGCATTCAAGGAATTTACATGTTCACTAAGATTTATGCAAGTTATGATTGCCTTCATCTCATAAGTGAAGTTATCACCCACGTTCATATTCCTGATTTCCTTCTTACAACTACTAGCAGGAATTCGGCAACAAATGCTAATCATTACGTAAAATGCTCCAAACATCCTTCTCGAGCCCTTAACCATCCACTTGTTAATTAACACCTAAAACTATCCATAACTCTCTCCCCCATAGATTGACTCAGAGAACCAGACAGGAATGCATAATTATCAGCGAGTCATATATTCAAACATATTCCAAAAGTTTGATTTTTAAAGAATGAACTATTATTTGCCTCCATCCAAAATTGCTATTAGGCTCAATGACTAATCCTACTACAAGCTAAGACATAAGTCCAGATTACCCATTTAATTATCTCAACCAGTCTCAGATATATCAGCAAATGCACAACCTTCACCACATTAGTCACTGAAACAAACATAATATAACACCACTTTACATAATAAAGAACCATGATCAAAGAGGGAATGCATGACACATAAACATAGACTAAAATATCATGATAAACAGTCATTAGAAACAAGATGATCCAGCATTGACTGCCTATAAGTTGAAAATGTTCTCATAGACAGATCTCCATAAAGAATTGCATGATACAAAATCACATCCAACATGATGATTACCTGTCTTCACAAAAGTCTTAAACTCTTGAAGAGTAGGTATGGGTAGAAAAGGATCTACACAACAAACATGACAAGAAAGACAATTCTCCTTATCCTACAATTATGAAACAATTGAGCAGGTAGTTTGCTTGCTCTTCAAGTCCAATTATTTCTGTCACTTCTCCATGCAATAACTTGTGCTTATCCAAGCAAGCCAAATGGATAATGAAAAGGCAACTGCTTCCTTAGTACACTAAAACAGAAAGAATTAAGCTTTAAACTTTTTTTTAAAAAAATTTTGCCAACCATCATCACCCAAAAATGCTGACAACAATTAACCATTAATGACAACCACATCTCATTTGAGCCATCATCAATTGCTAGGTGTTCAATTTGGTAACATCTTATTTGGGGATCATTCATATACATAAAGGGGTGACTTGTGTTCTAGTTAAGGCTTCCTTAATAAGCAAGCTGTACTCGACTAACTTAGGACCATGAACAATTCATTTGCAAATTTAACTAGAACTAGAATATAAACTCATCTAAAGACTTGTTTACAAGGTCATTTAAAGCTTGTTTATTAGCTCATTTGAAAAAAAATTTATCATTTTTGCACACTGAAAATTTACATAATTTTGTCTTACTAATCAAATCAAGCTAATATAGTAATATAACCATATCATCCACTCTCTGTCTCGAACAAAAGTTGTATCAAATGCTATTATATTCTACAATATTTTATGCTTCAGTCATGTGCACAAAAGAGACCCTAGAAGTGTTTAAGTTCATTTTCC
The DNA here is from genome assembly GCA_025629785.1 of Erythroxylum oxycarpum. Classification (NCBI taxonomy): domain Eukaryota; kingdom Viridiplantae; phylum Streptophyta; class Magnoliopsida; order Malpighiales; family Erythroxylaceae; genus Erythroxylum; species Erythroxylum oxycarpum. The sequence continues at coordinate 8,626,282 of JAOTAZ010000009.1, read as the reverse complement.
ATAAACACAAGAACAAGGCTGCAGTAATGCTAAAGCACAACACCACAGTAGTTCTACAATATTTATGCTCAAATCAAGTGCACAAAAGAGACCCTGAAAGGCTTTAAGTTCCCTTTCCATAAATTCAAGAACAAGGCTGCAGTAGTTCTAAAGCACAAGACCACAGGAGCTCTAAAGAGGCTAATTAAACAAGCTGGCCACCTTCAACAGAAAATAAGAATTATCACTTCTAACAGCTCGTAATAGCTAGGCCTTAGATGTTAAAAGAGACTCAATAATGATGGAAGACAACTGATTTTCCCTATATTTTGTTCTAAAATCCATTATTTGCATCCCCAAATGTAAAGGAGTAAAAAAAATCATAAGTTTTGTCACAGTAAGACAATGAAAAAGAAATAAGTCCAAACTAAAGTCCACTGACCTGAAGAGCTGATTTCTTGTCCAACAGGGACGTCAAGATATGACCCTATGAACAAAGCATTATCAGCAGTGCCAAGCTTTACCCCTGGCCCTTCACGCTCAAACTTTTCCTGCCAATTGACATTCATTAACTTCTCCTCTGACTTGAGTTTCACAGGAGGAAGTCTAGGAAATTCTTCCCTCGTGTTATCAGATGCAAGTGGAAAATCAAAACTGCTCAAATTTATTGGCTCGCTACTACCTTGTGACTTTCCCAAGTACAAAGCTCTTCCAACCTCATCCACCTGCTCTTTGATAGCCACTCTAACTTCGCTGTTATCTGCTTTTCTCCTTCCTTCTTTTTTCTCCAAAGGACTATTTGTATCATAACTGGTTGACTCGTCCACTTTAGGAAACGTGAAAACAGTCTTGACAGAAGAGTCTTTCCATAAATCTGTAGAACTTGTAGGCACCTCCCCTCTAGACCATATGACATCTGTCGACGATGCAAGAGTAGTCTTATGTTGCTGGTCAAGTTCCTTTGATTCAGCCCTTTCATATTTCAATTCCACATTGGGATTACTAGTACTGGTACTAGCATTTCCAATCCAAGAACTTCCTTTTTCACTGGAAAATTTAACTTTTCCAGTTTTCATATTTGTTTTAACAGAGAAGTTAGGGGCACGAGTACCTCCGTCATTTTGATAAGCACCAGAAGAACCATTAGTAGGTTTAAAATTCCATGAATATAAATCAAGAACAGTATCCTCAGAATCAATTACTTCAATTTCTTCATTAGGTTTGCTATCCCGTTCCCCAATAGAAGCAGATGTTTGCCATTTTGTTTTAAAGCCATTTTTACCAGTTCCACATTCTATCTCTTTTACAATAAGTTCTTTGGAAATTTCACCACTGTTTTGTGAACTTGATCCCTGCTTCTCACTTACACATTTGTTCCCGTTCTCATCTTCCACTAACTTCCATGAGTCTTTGTCATCAATGCTTAGCTTTTGGAGGAACCCTTTCAAATCAGGACGGCCACCGAGCTCACTGCGCAATGCCGCCTCAGCTCTTGTGAAGCCATTCTTTTGTAAATATTCGAGAATTACATCAACTGAGCTTGATTCCGCCATAATCAACCTTTAAAAATGTAATACCAGGTACTAAAAAGAATTCCTGACAAAGCCTGCAAGAAAATTGAAGCAAATGAAGGAAACATGGTCAAACTAAGCATTAAAACAAACAAATGACTGTGAAAAGAAAGAAAGAAAAGTAGCAACTTTCCAAACAAGAGCAAAAACCTAAACTAACAACTTTAAAATACTTTCTTCCTCTACGGCAAATGGAAAAATGAAATTAGACCCCAAAAAACAAAAAGAAAAACTTGAGGCGATCAAGAACGAGAAAGGGGGTGGGGAAGGAAAGCAAATCCCAATTCAACAATCCTCTTCCCCGCCACAAATTCAATAAACAGACTCTGTTAGTGCAAAAAAAAAAAATGACAAACACAAATGCGTAGGAAACATAACAAGTTCTTGACCTATCTCATGTATAACCAGCAACCCCAAATGGCACAACCCTAAAATGTATCTGACCACAAATTGAAATACCTCAAGAAAACTAAGAAGATCATAGGTCCAAGCCCACGAGAAAAATAGGAACCAAAAGACCCAAACTTTGTACAAAATCTACAGATTCAAGAAAAACGAAGAACGACCCAGAAGAGACACGTGAATGTGCGTGATGAAAATTAAAAAGAAGAACGAAAGAGATTGTTACAGATCGAAGATGATTGAAAGCTGACGGGGTTCTCCGTGATGAAAAGGAGATGAACTTTGTTGTTGAGTGCAAATTCTTTTTCAAAATTCGAACCGTACAAATTTTGGGTTTTTAAAGTCCGGTCCGGCCTGCAATTTTTCTCAGGCCTGGCAGTGGCAACCTTACGTCACAATTGTAAAATACATATATTATACTATGGGTGCCTCGAGATCGGCGTCGTTTTGTTTTAATCATATCATATGTCCGTAAGTGCTTCAGCTTGCATGCATGCATGCGAGCGGCGTGAGGTTGAAAGAGGAAGAAAGAAATGGAATGAAAGCATTTCATTCACCATATATATATTCATTCCTTCATGTGACCGATCGTAACTCAAAAGATTGGAAAATCACTTTATCATGAGATTGTGTGGTTCGTTAGAAATGGGAAAAATGAGGGCTTCAAACAAAAGGATAAGGGAAAAAGAATAAGAAAACAACTTGGAGAAAATGTGGAAGATTAACTCTACTTCCTACTCTAAAACTCTAAAAATTTATTTAATCATCACGCGGATGTTGAAAATAAATTGTTGAAAACTAATTGTAATTGAATCATGAGTTTGCAATTTTTTGATTAGATTTTGTAAATGAATAACTTAAAAATAAGAATCATAAATAAAAGGATTAAATCATATTTGATTCAGATTTTTAAAACGACATCAATACAAAAGCCTCCTTAGTGGACCATAAGCATGATCACACATATTAGAAGAAAGAAGAAAACAATTGGGATTAAGCCTCATTAATGGACGACAAGCATATATGAACAAATAGACAGATTCATTATTTTTAAAAACCCATAAAATAAGCTATAAACTAAAGACATACTTGGGTTTGGTGTGTTCTTCTTGCCTTATTGCGATTTTCTGATATATGTAGTTTTAATATTTTAACATCGATATTCTGCAAATGTATGGGTTGTTCGCGTAGTATCTAAGGTATCGATCCCACGATGAGGGTTAATTTAATTCTAAAATCTAAGGATAAAACTAATCGTACGTAGAAATCCAAATTTAACTAAACTCAAACAATGATACAATTCAATCAATCGATTTAATCAAACAACTCAATTTAAGAATTAATCACAAAATATTAACAAATCAACAATTGCAACACACACATAAAGAATCAACGTAAGGAACTATCAATTGAGAGAAAGGGAAATTTTTACTTATCTTGAACACTAATATAATTAATTATGAATTGTTGGATTATTGGTCCTAAATGATCCTAGGATTGACTAGTCTCTTTTGAGTTATAACTAATAGCCCTAAATTATAAACTCTAATCAGATTATAGAAAATTACAATTTCTCAATTCACAATTTATCCAAACTCTAATTAGATCTGAAGTTTTCCACTAGACTACTGGAAACCTATGTGAGATCTCTCTTCAAATAATTACCAATTTGATTAATTTCTCATTCTTTTTAAATCACCTAACTCTCGTTAGCCAAATTTAATTATTTTTTATTCAATTTACCCTTTCAGTCTATCACCGAATTATGTCAGTGCAGAAATCAATCACAATGAATCCAAATAACATAAACAATCAAATTTTTATTGAATCAGGGATAAAAACAACTCGAAGGTGAGTTTAGAGATGATGGATCGCATACGGTCCGAGTATTCACAATACACTGCGGAAAAGACCATACAACAACATGAAGTATAATCGAAAATACCAAGGATGTTTATTGACATGGATAGGTTGCTTCTTTTTCGGATTCTAAGACACTGCTAACACGAATGCCCTCTACCGGTATCCACACGATTATGCATAATCCGGGCTACGGCTGTCGTGTGCTAGCAAATCCTGAAACTCTTTCCGAATGCCACACGATTTTCCTCTTGGATGATGGCTAGGGTTTCGTGTAACCTATATGTCTTTTTCTAATGAGACCTAAGCTTCTCTATTTATAGAGAAAACCTAATCCCATTGAAGCCCAATAAGTTTCGGCCCATTATATCTCATATAATAAAGCCCGACAA
>JAOTAZ010000009.1:8571533-8586986 GCA_025629785.1 Erythroxylum oxycarpum | reverse complement strand
TTGCAACCAAATAATTTTTGGTTGCAAAATGTATATAATTAGCAACCATTTTACTATGGTTGCTGAGAATTTGGTTGTTGAAACCAAATTTTCTTGTAGTGGCTTTGTGTTCAAGAACAATTCAAGAAACTCTGAAACGAATTTTATACCTAAAAATCCTAATCTAAAATGTGAAAAACTTGACAAGATAGGGCTTACTTTAGAGACCTATTGACTACATTTGAAATATGATTATTGTGATTGGCAAGGTCATACCATTGATGTTTGTTGAAAACTACAAAAGGTTAATTTTACATGACGTAAAACCGATCAATGAGAACACAAGAATTCTTCTTCAAAGGCTAATCATGCAAATACACTAGCAAATCCTAGATAATTTAATCTTACAGTAGAGCAATATCAAAATTGTATGACATTACTTATTTGAAGTAAGTCAATTTTATGGCTAATCATGTTAAAAGTGCTTCAGCCTGCAATAATTATGTATTCCGGATCGAATGTGAAAGATAAATAAATAAAGAAATGTGAAAAATACCTGATTTCGGTTTCATAACTTCAAACAAGCTTTTCGAGGTCGAAATAAGTGCGAATCCATAACCATCTTTACAGGAACTGCTCACTGGGACGCCTTTTTATAGTTTTATTTCAGAATATAAGCTCTCTTAACGGGTTAGAGAATCATAATGCTTACGAATAATATGAGTAACTATAGGAGACCTTAACCTTTATATATAGCATTCATATCAGGCTTCCTCATCACAAGCTCGATATGGGTCCAGTTTACACTGATCGGAGCCATTTGTTAAGTCAAGAAGACTTCACTTCTTCTATTGATTTTGATGAAAGTCAAACAATAATAATGAAAATAGAAGTGTGTGAACTGTTTTGATGAATTTGTTAAGTGCACGGATAAATGTAAGTGGCACAACTCATCAAATCAAGACGATATTTAAATAAAAACTGAATAAGACAAAGAGTCTAAAATGGATCAGATGAAGTGATTGAGTCCAAGACACCAGACGAAGCATATGAATCTAAGCATGACGATGTAATTGAAGAATGTACTAGAATGTCAGTTAGTTGGAGTTGGTTATAGGACTCAACTAATAATAGACTTTAGAAGACTCTACAAGTAGATTTCTCAAAGAAGACCATTGGAGATTTAGGTTATAAATATTAGTTATAGTCATAAACTTAAAAAAAACTGGGGAAATTTTGAATATACAAAACATACTTAGAGAAATTCTGTGCTCAAGTGCTCACGCTATGAAAAATATTCTGAGAGAAAAGAAAGAAAGAAAGAGAGCAAATACATCTGTAACGTGAATCTCAAACAATATCTTTTCAAGTGAAAAAAAGGTTAGAGCCTGAAGAGGCTAAGAAAGCAGATAAAGAATACTTTGTGAAAGAGGCCTGAAAAGGCTCTGCAAGTGTAGAAATAATACTTGTAACGTTGAAGGAGATAGTGAAATCTCAGATGAATTCTGAGAACTGGACGTAGCCTAAGGTTAAGGGTGAACTAGTATAAATTGCGGTGTCATATTCTTTAACTCTTACCTCTTTAATTTTTTTGTTGTTAAAAGAATAGATACTAATTTTCGTTGTTCCATTACTCATCAAATTATGTGCGTTGTTTTGTAATCGTCTGAATTTGTCAAGAAAATAAAGAAGATTTTAAAGATTAATATCTTAGGCAATTGAACACAATTCAACCCCCTTCTTGTGTATTTTACATATTATACGTGATTTCTATATTAATAAGTGATTTACTTTAGTTGGTATCATCGTAAGTTTCCAAGAAAAACTATTACAAAGTGAGGACAAAGATCTATGGCTGAATCACATGTTTTTATAGCAGATGGTGCCTTAGTCTCAAGATCCCCTGCATTCAGTTGTAAAGACTATCATTATTGGAAGGGCAGGATGCAGCTATTTATAGAATCCACACACATTGATCTTTAGGATATCATTGAAAATGGTCCATATATCCCAACAGACAACGAAGGGAAAAACATCTCTCGTGACCAAAGATCGGTTGATCAGAAAGCTCGCTTTCAATTAAACTTAAATGCTAAGTTCTTTTTGAGTTGTGCTCTAAGCAGAAGTGAATATGATAAGGTTCATGGATGCGAATCTGCAAAGGAAATGTGGGACACATTAGCCATTGCATATAAAGGCACAAACCAGGTGAAAGAATCCAAGATTGGTATTCTTGTTCATTAGTATGAGCTATTCAAGATGAAAGATGATGAGACTATTGATCAGATGTTTGGATGATTCCAAACAATTATTAATGGACTTAAAACTCTGGGGAGAATCTACGACAGTCAAGATCATATTAGAAAGATTCTTAAAAGTCTTCCAAAAAGAGGGAGACCTAAAGTAACAACAATACAAGAGGCCAAGGATTTAAGCAAGTTGAAGCTAGACTAATTGCTTGGTTCACTGAAAATCTATGAAGTTGAACTTGATGCAGAAGATAAACCCAGAAGGGATAAATCCATTGCATTGAAGGCTGGTCAGAAGAATTAGAAGATGCAGAAAAATAGAAGCACATCTTCAAAAGCATTAAAGGTTGAATAAATCAAGAATGATGATGCTAGTGAATTTGATCAAGATTCAAGTGAAGATGAAGATGAGCTATCCTTCATTTCAAGAAAGATTAGAAGGATATGGAAAAAGAAATCAAGGGGAAATAAAGACTTCTCTTTCAAAATGAATAGCAAAGAAGATTCAAAGAATGAGAAAAGTTCTATTGTCTGCTATTAGTGTAATAAACCACGACATTACAAGTTTGAATGTCCGTTGCTCAAAAGAAAACAAAAAGAGCATGATGGCATCATGGTAAGATCTGGATTTGTCTGAATCTAAATCCGACTCAGAAACATAAGAACAAGCAAATATATGGTTGGTAGCTGAAAGGGAAAGCGATGATGAGGTAATTTCTAACTTTGATGATCTTCAAATGCTTATTTAGAATTGCTAGAAGATTCACATATTATCTTAAAACAATATATGTTATTGAAAAAGAAAATTGTTGAAAATTTAAAGAGCACAAAACTTTTAGAAGAAGAAAACGTCTGCCTTAAGAAATAAGTAGACGATATGAAAAAAGTAACTGTAGATAGATCTGAGGAGATTAATCAAGTAAAACAAAGGATTAATAGTCTTTTAGTAGATTTATCGAAATTTACAGAAAGTACAAAAAGGATTAATGACATGATTGGAAGTTATAGACATCCAAATGATAAAAGCGGTTTAAGCTTTAATAATAGAAATACTATTCATAATAATAATGTTCTTCATAATAGGAATTTTGTTCTTAATAGAAAAAGAAACAATATTCTTATTATTATTCAACGAAAATTATAAGACTAACCCTAAAGGACCCAAGAAAATATGGGTACTTAAGAAGGATATAATATATACTGCAGATCTCCTTACTTGGAAGAAGCAACCACCACCAATGGTACTTGGACAGTGGTTGCTCAAAACACATGACGGGCAAAAGGTATATGTTCCTAAACCTCTAACATAAGCAAGGAGGACAACTAGCAGGGCAAAATAATTAGGATCGGCAAAATAGGTAAAGGTTCCTTTTCGTCTATTGATAATGTTCTACTAGTTGATGGTTTAAAGCATAATCTAATCAGTATAAGTCAATTATGTGATTCTAGTTTTGAAGTATCCTTTAATCAAAATTCTTGTATAGTCAAAAACAAAAACGGTTTCATATTTTTTTTCTGCCAAGAGAAGAAATAACCTTTATAAAATTAACTTAGACAATTTGAAAAGTCAAAATATTTCATGCCTTATATCAAAAGATGATGAAAAACTAATTTGGCACAAAAAAGCTAGGTCATATTAGCTTTAAACATATTTCCAAGTGAGTTAGACATCATTTAGTAAGAGGTTTACCAAAGATAAGTTTTAACAAAGATTTATTTTGTGAGAACTTGTCAAAAAGGAAAACAAGTTAAAACATCTTTTTCGTCTAAGAATATTGTAACTTGTTCTAGACCTCTAGAGCTATTACATATAAATTTATTTGGTCCAACCAGAACACCAAGTCTAGGTGGAAAGAAGTATGGTCTCGTAATTGTTGATGAATTTACTAGATATTGTTGGATATTGTTTTTATCACATAAAGATGAATCTTTTAAATGCTTTAAAGTTTTATCCAAAAAGTTACAAAATGAAAAAGGAATTTCTATTGCTAGAATTAGGAGTGGTCATGGTAGAGAGTTTGAAAATGAAAAATTCAAAATATTTTGTGAAGAGAATGAAAATTTTCATAATTTCTCTGCTCCTAGAACTCCTCAACAAAATGGATTTGTATAGAGAAAGAATAGGATGTTTCAGGAAATAACAAGGACTATGCTATGTGACATGAATCTTCCTAAGTACTTCTGGGCAGAAGCTGTAAATATAGTTTGTTATATTCAAAATATAATATTTTTGCGACCTATTTTAAATAAAACTCCATATGAATTATGGACGGGAAGAAAGCCAAATATTTCTTACTTTCATCCTTTTAGTTGCAAATGCACTATTTTGAATACAAAAGAAAATTTGGATAAATTTGATTATAAGATCAATTCAGGAATTTTTATAGGTTATTCAATTACTTCTAAAGCTTATAGAGTTTATAATCTTGTTTCTAAATCTGTTGAAGAGTCTATGCATGTAAAATTTGATAATGATTCTCATCTAGATAAAAGAGACAATTCTGATGATGAAACTCTATCTACTCCTTTAGTTAATAACCTAGACGATTCACCATCAGACAATCCATTTGATAAGGTAGAAGATATTTTTGAAAATATTAGCTTAAGAAAATACTGGAAATATAAATCTTCTCACCCAAAAAACTTGATTATAGGAGAAATTTCAGAAGGAGTGAGAACTAGATCTAAATTTAGAAGAAAGGCAAATGTAACATTTGTTTCTGAATTAGAACCTAAGAAAATTGATGAAGCTCTTCAAGACGAAGCTTGGATTTTAGCTATGCAAGAGGACTTAAATAAATTTACAAGGAATAAAGTTTGGTCCCTAGTTTCTAAACCATTCAATAAATCTATTATAGGAACTAGATGGGTATTCAAAAATAAACTAGACGAATCAAGAAAAGTAAACCATAACAAAGCTAGATTTGTAGCTTTAGGCTATAATCAACAAGAAGGAATAGACTATAATGAAACATGTGCTCTTGTAGCTAGACTAGAAGCTATTAGGATTTTGCTTGCATATGTTGTTTTTCATATTATAAAACTGATAAACCAGTTTTGTATAGATTATGTCTATAAACTTCATAAAGCTTTCTATGGATTAAAACAAGCACCCCGTGCTTGGTATGATTGTCTGAGTTCGGTTTTTATTAAAAATGACTTTATTAGAGGTCAAGTAGATAAAACATTATTTAGGAAAAATATTAAAAATATTGTTATCGTTGTACAAATATAAGTAGACGATATCATCTTTAGTGCAACTTCTAAAAAATTATGTTCAAATTTTTAAAATCTTATGAAAAGTGAATTTGAAATGAGTATGATGGGTGAATTAAAGTTCTTTCTTGGTTTACAAATTAAACAAACTGAAGAAAAGATTTTTGTTCATCAAAAAAAGTATATCAAAGAACTTTTAGTCAAATATAAAATGGAAAATGTTAAAATAATGTCAACTGCTTTGCATCCTTCAATCTTCTTATATAAGGATGAAGTCGGTAAGAAGATTGATCAAACTCTTTTTAGAGGAATTATTGGTTCTTTGCTTTACCTAATTACAAGCAGACCTGATATATTGTTTAGTGTTTGTTTGTGTGCAAGATTTCAAGCAGATCCTAGAGAATCTCATTATATTGCTGTCAAAAGAATATTGAGATACTTGGGAAGTTCTACTGATCTTTTCTTAATGTATAAGAAAGGTAAAGATTTCAGGTTAATTGGCTACTGTGGTGTTGATTATGCTAGAGATAGGATTGATAAAAAGAGAACAAGTAGAGGCTGTCACTTTCTTGGTTATAATCTAATTTCGTGGTCAAGCAAGAGATAAAGTTCAATTTCTCTATCTACTACAGAGGCTGAATACATGTTAGCCACAAGTTGTTGTTCATAGTTGTTATGGATTAAGTATCAGTTAGAGGATTATTCTATTCAAGAAGATAAGATTCCAATCTTCTGTGACAACATAAGTGATATTAATCTCTCAAAGAATCCAATACAACACTCAAGAAGACTTCACTTCTATTAATTTTGATGAAAGCCAAATAATAATAATCATAGAAGTGTGTGAACTGTTTTGATGAATTTATTAAGTGCGCAGATAAGTGTAAGTGGCACAAATCATCAAATCAAGATGATACCTAAGTAAAAACTGAATAAGACGGATCAGACGAAGTGTTTAGTCTAAGACACCAGACAAAGCATATGAATCTATGCAAGACGATGCAATTGAAGAATGTACTAGAACGTCAGTTAGTTGGAGTTGGTTACAGGAATCAACTAATAACAGTTTTTAGAAGATTCAACAAGCAGAACTCTCAAGAAGACCATTGAAGATTTAGGTTATAAATATTCGTTATAGTCATAAACAACAAAACAATACAAAAAATTCTGATTGTACAAAATATACTTAGAGAAACTCTGTGCTCACGCAGTGAAAAAATACTCTGAGAAAAGAGAGAAAAGAAAGAAAGAAAGAGAGCAAATACATCTATAACGTGAAGCTCAAACAATATCTTTTCCAGTGAAAGAAAGGCTAGAGCCTGAAGAGGCTAAGGAAGAAGATAAAGAATACTTTGTGAAAGAGACCTGAAGAGGCTTTGCAAGTGTAGAAATAATACTTGTAACGTTGAAGGATATAGTGAAATCTCAGACAAACTTTTAGGACTGGACGTAGCCCAAGGTTAAGGGTGAACCAGGATAAATCATGGTGTCATATTCTCTAACTCTTATATCTTTAATTTTCTTGTTGTTAGAAGAATAGATACTAATTTTCATTGTTTCATTACTCACCAAATTAAGTGAATTGTTTTTTTAATCATCTAAATTTGTAAAGAAAATCAAAAAGTTTTTAAAGATTAATATCTTAAACGATTTGACGCAATTCAACCCCCCTTCTTGTGTATTTTAGATATTATACGTGATTTCTATATTAACAAGTGATGACTAAATGATTAGGAGATGTGTGCCTAAACATGAATATGAATCAATTTTGGAATTTTGTCATTCTTATGCTTGTGGTGGCCATTTTAGGCCTAATATAATTGCTAGGAAAATACTCGAGTGTGGTTTTTATTGGCTAAATATATTTCAAGATTCCTATATGTTCTACAAAGCATGTGAACAATTCCAGAAACAAGGTAATTCATCCCATTGAGATCAAATGCCTTTATCTCCAATTCTTGGATATGAAATTTTGTATGTATGGGGCATCGATTTATGGGACCATTTCCATCTTCTTTTGGTTTTGTTTACATTTTTTGGCTGTGGATTATGTTTCTAAATGGGTGGAAGTTAAAGCCACCAGGACTAACGATTCCAAAGTTGTTGCATAATTTATGAAGTCTAACATTGTTGATAGGTTTGGAACACCGCAAGCATTGATTAACGATAGGGGTACTTATTTTTGCAACCAATTGGTGAGGAATCTTTTAAAGAAGTACCATGTCACCCATAAGGTGTCTACGGCCTATCATCCACAGACGAACGAGCAAACAAAGGTGTCAAATAGGGAAATTAAGTCCATCCTTGAGAAAATGGTGAGCCTAAATCATAAGGATTGGAGTCAATGACTTAATGATGCTCTGGCATATAGGACAGTATACAAGACATCAATTGGCATTTCTCCATATCAACTGATTTACAAAAATTTGTGTCATCTTCTAGTGGAAATTGAGCACAAAGCCTTTTGGGTCATTAAGTAATGCAATATGAAGATGGATGTGATGGGTGAACAGACAAAACCGGAACTACAAGAATTATAAGAATGTGGAAATTTACAAGGAAAAGATGAAACAATTTCATGATACGATGATTGTTAGGAAGAATTTTGTGGATGGACAAAAATTTCTTCTCAACCATTCATAACTTAAACTTTTCCCAGGTAAATTGTGTTCCTCTTGGATTGGACCTTTTGTTTTTACTAATGTGTTTTCACATGGTGCAATTGAAATTGAAAGCTTATAAACAAACAAGAAATTCAAAGCCAATAGTCATGGACTAAAACTCTTCTAGAAAGGATTCCAAGTGGAGGATATGGAAATGATAGGGTTAGAAAACCCTCATTATGAAGACTAAGCAATGTGGAGTTAAGCCAACGACGGTAAACAAAGGCACCACCTAGGAGGCAACCCAAAGGAAGTTGACTTCTGTCCCTTTACATTTTCGCAATTGCTACTTTCCTTAAATGCTCCATTTCTTGCATTTGATCTTACATTGGGGTCAATGTAAGTTTTAAGTGTGGGGGTGGGGATATTAGTTTGATATGAGTTTTTATGCATGTTTTTAGCTTAATTGTTGTTTATGTGACTTCTTAGGTGGTTTTCAAAATCAAACCAAAAAAAATTATCATTTTCTATTGCTTTTAAGACTATATAGTCATAATTAGAATGTGAATTGACTAGAAAATTCCATAACAAACTTTATCATGTACTTTTGCTCTTATGATTGGTCAATGTGCATTATCTTTAAAAGAGTAGTGACTAGTGGTCGACAAAAGCTAGTGAGATTTTGAGCCTTACTAACATATCCATATCAGTCTCATTGTCTTTTTGTTTATAATTGATATTCATGACATATACATCCTGATTTTGCTTTGATTTTCTATTCAAGACCACATTCTTATCACATGCATTAACATGGAAATGATTAGGCATTCTTTGTTTTTACAAACTACATTAGCCAAATAGCCTACCCATTTATATGAATTTCCTTTGTTAAACCCCTTTGAGCTTTATCAACCTTTCTTTTTGCATTAACCACATTACATGCTTTAAACCTAACCAAAAGTCTCACCTAAGCCTTAAAGATAATGAAGCAATTGTTGATTCTTGAGTTTGTGGATGTACAAAATTATAAGTGTAGGGGTATGCATATGTGTTAGATGGTTATAATTATTAGGATGCCAATTTATGTCTTATCATTTAAATTCTCATGTTAAATTAGTTTCTTTCAATGTATAAAAAAAATAAAAAGAAAGAAAAGGCAAAAAGTAAAAGAAAAAGAAAAGAAAAGAAAATAAATATATGTTTAAATAAAATTATCAAGGAGAAAATGCATTTGTATTGCAAAGTTATATATTATTAGTCTTTCCTCCTAAAGTTGTATTGAATGGGTTACTTGAGTATGTTGGATATGAGGTAGATGTTTCAATGGTCACTCCTTATAATTACAAAGTTTTATTTATGATCAAATTTTGTGAGTGATTTGTGCTTCTTGTGGTTTGTGATGAGAGAGTTTGAAGTTGAGCTAAGAAATATAATTTTTTTCATTCATCATAGTTGATGTACATAATTGTGAGTGAATTTTGGTTTTTGCACTTGATGGTATATTGAGTATTTTTCCTGTTTCACTAGCTTTAATAGCTTTTATGCTATTTTACCTAAATACATCTTATCTCACCTTGCCTTTACCCACATTACAACCCTAAAAAGTCCTCTAATTCATGATTTTGCATGTGACTTTTAATGGTAGAGAAATGAAATGATATGCAAATTTGTTGAATGCCATGATCCTGAATGGTGTTGAGTGTACCTATGGATATATCTTATTTAAACACATTTTCCACGTCTACCTCTAGATTCTAGATTGCTCAGTTTTTAAAGTGTTGAATGTTGATTAACCATAAGTAGAAGCATTGAATGATAATTTCTTGCTATGGTTTTTAAAAGTCATTCACCTTACTTACGATTATTTATTCTTAGGAAATATGAAAAATGAGTAAGTGTTTTGGTTTGTGACTTTGATTTTGATATGTGCTTAATTGTTGATACATTTAATCATTACACTTAGTGATTAATGCCTTAAAACGCTTAGGATACTCACTTTAGCTCATATTTGATTTTAGGTACATTTCGGAAGTGAAGGAGCTAAAGTGACCCGAAAGCATACTTATTAAGCCATCTTCTCAATATTCATACTTTAATTGTCTTCATAGAGCAAGAAGAAGAAAAGATTAAAAGAAAATGAGACAAGATAGAGCATAAAAATGGAGGTATGTGTAATATTTTGATTTAAAAGACCATAGTTGTAACATGAATTACACTACCAAAATAATTAAGCTAACTATCCATTTTTCACATTATTTTAACCTATTTTTAAATATAAGTGAAGTGTGTGTGTGTTGATTGCTAAAAGAAGCATGTGAGGGCTGAAGCATGTGAGGGCTAAAGCATGTGAGAGGCTGACAGCAAGGTAAGAAAAAGGCAGCTGAAATGAAATAGCAAGAAAGAGCCACCTATCCTATGGCATTTAAAACCTATCTTTTTGAACACATGGAAGGGCTTAAGAAAAAAGTGAGTGTCAGCTTGGGAATAAAGAAGAGTATGTGACAACTAGGTGAGAGTGAAAAAAAAAAGAAGAGTGCCATTCATCTTGTAGTGTTTTAGTTGGAGAATGAGAAGTGTGAGGGCTGGATAGACGTGAAAATAGAGATTTTGGGGAGCTAGAAAAATGTGACAAAGAAGAGGAATTTTAGGGCTAGACAGACATGAAAAATAGGGATTTTCTAGGGCTGGAAGTGTGTGATGGCTAGAGTAAGATAGGTGAGACAGTTGCAGCAAAGAGGAGGTGTCGGCTGGAGAGTGTTTTGGTGGGTAGAAAAACGATCAGCTATATTCTTCTTCATATTGGGATCGGTTCTCAACAATAATGAAGAGATTCTTGGCTGATTCTTGGAGCTTGATGGAAAAGATGGAGGGCTAACCATCCTGACGCCAGTTTGGAGGCGAAGTCGTCGCCGAAGAGCACATTTAAGCATACATCATTGTTTATGATTTTCTTTCCCTCTTTTCTGGTTTTATTTTGGGTTTAATGATTGGGTATTTTATGAGAATAATTTTGATGCTCTATTGAATCATTTTTCATGAAAACCTATTGTTAGAATTTGAATACGATACGTAATAGTCGTGTTTGAAGTTGTATGTGGAAACTAACGGTATTAAATCGTTAGGGATAACGTAGCATAAGTTAAATAATTTGAGCTTATATGATTATTGCTTAGATTGAACCGTTTTTCTCAATTGTAATGCGGCCGTCCGGATAAACTTAGAAAGTTTGCTCTATGTGAAATTGTGCTTAGGCCGAGATTAAACCAAACAACTGGATTTTAAACCATTCATCAATTTTATCACTTTGTTTCTATTTAATTGGAGTTGTTTTTTTAGATTCAATTTTACTTTGTTTTCTAATTGACATTGAACCAAACCCCCTATTTTATATATAGGTATAATTTAGGAAAGCAATTGGATTTAATCTCTGTGAGATCGACCAAGACTTACTATTAGCTATAGTTTTAAGTCTAGTTTATTTTGTGTAGTGTTACGACGCGCTACCTGTAGTGGTGACAAAAACCTGATTTACTTTATAATTGATAAGTGTACAGATTCAATCATAAACAGCTTACTAAAACTTGATAGATTCTAGAGTTTAAATCCCTTAAAGAACTAGTCACTATATATTAATCTTAATTAAGCAAATAAATAAATAAAGTAAATAATTGATTTGTGTGAATTTACTTACAAAACTAAATAAAATAAAGCAAATAAAGTATAAAGAAAGATCAATAAAACAAACATTAGGGAGTTGGGGTTCACTTATAAGAAATTTCAATCATTATACATGATTGATTATCAAGATTAAAATAATAACTAACGTAAGGTATCTATGTCATCCTTCGAGTTACATAGGCATATCTAATTATGTAACTACAACCTACGCATAATTTAATCTAATTAAAACAATTAAGCCTAGTTAATCTATATGGTCATCACTAAAGTCTAAGATATCATTGTTCTCTAGTAATAAAATGCTTATTCTCCTAGTATATAGATTCTACTTCGTTTTTTAGCCTTTTATACAATCCATAAGATTGAATCTATGGTAGCCAATCACAAATCCAACTTTAAAATCAAAGAGAATAAATTCAACCAATCAAACAATTAAATTATTCATAAATAATTGAATAATATTTACAAATGACATCATTAACCCTAACTAAGATTCCTAGCCACGAAACATAATGAAAATAAAGAATAAATAAATAATTTTCAATATAGAAGAAAAGAATCAGAGAAGATGTGATAAGCTTCTCCAATCCTTACTGCAAATCTTCCTACAATCCTTACTTTAAACCTTCCTCCAATGTTAAAGAGAACTTTGGTTTCTTTTTAATAAGAAGTCCATAAAAACATATTAACAAGATACCTAAGTTATTTCTAATATAGGTATCTAAAGCTACTGTTACAAAAATAGAGTTCCAAATAACTTAAACTTAAAGAATCACATATTCTCATAAATTATGTCCAAAAACCAACATTGGACTAACACAACACCAACGTTGGTCCTGTTTCAAAACTTTTAATCTTCATAAGTCAAGGTATAACTAGCAACTGACACTAAGTTGTAATTAGTAATAGTTTTGTATTATAACTCAAGATGAGTATGGTGCCAATCTAGGATTAAATTAGGTGCTGGTCTTATTCTGCTTGTTAGCTTCTTAAGACTTTACAAAAGACAAAAGACAAAAAACCTATTATCTCAACAAATTCTACACCTATTGTGCTTTGCTTTACCAAACTCTAATTTTTTTACATCTTTAAGCAAGAATTGGCTCCTAAATCTTCTATAAATTACTACTCATATTCTTATTTTCTAAATGGTCTAAAATATCATTGATTGGAAAATGTTGGAGTTTATATTAAATATCATGTTATCTCCTCATATTCATCACCTATAAGGCAATGGACTATATATAGAAAGATATCTATATAAAATAAATTTATAAAGATGTCAAATACCAAGTAATTAAATCATAAATAACATGTAAAATATAAACCTATCACCTTTCATATGAAACTTGATTGCATATGTTAATTAAGATTTCTAGGTTAATTATTTTGTTCTTTGCATATACTAAATTCTTTTTTAGGTGTTAATTAATTTTTTGCATACCTAAACTAATTTAAATCAAATTATAATTAAAAATATCACATTGGGAATATGGTGGATTTAGGGTTTTATTAAATTAATTAGTTAGAGGGATTTAAGCATGCTTACTGAGTGTGGAATTATGACATATAGTTATAAAGATTGTATTCTCGAGTGTTGATAAGATATCGTTAATAGATTTGTTGCTATATGTGGCAATGTCTCATTGTTTTGGTGCCTATACATAAATCGTGTTAATTTATTTTGTACATGTTAGGATGTGTTGTGAGAACCTTAAAGGGTGTATATGTGCTTGGTTTGATAATTGTTTTGCTTGGTTTGATAATTGGTTTAGGCTTATAAGTCAGTGTCAGAATGAGACGTATATAATTTAGTTGGTTAGGGATAACTAGTTGGTGTAATAATGGGACATGTACCATTTTAATACTAGAGATGTATAATTTAAGAATACATTCAAGCATGATATAGATCTATTGGATGAATTGAATTAGCCAACATTAGATTCAAACGTGTAGGTTTTTTTTTGTTAGGGATGCCTATAGTAGGCATGTATATGAAATTATATGGTTTACTTGGCACCACTATATGTGATTTAATTATTATATTATTTTTATGAATTTTTTAGGTAATTTTTTGGATCCCGTTTCCGGAACCCAACTCTCTTACTTACTCATTCGTCTGTTGGAACCCGCTTGATTCCCGTGTCCAACACTTGCTCTGATAATCATGAAACGTGAGCATGCTTATTAACTTGAAGAGTTTTTTCATTAAACCCTCGTTAGCCATAATATTTTTTTTTCATTCTCATAACATCCCAAAAATTTACTTACGAATTGTTCCATGGTGTGCTCATACAAATCAATCACTATGCTTGAACTCAATTCTCCTACTTGCAAACAGAATTTGGAAGTCTTCAAATCATAATTTCAATTTGACTTCTTCATAGAAATCATATATCTATGTCTGTAGTTTACTTTAAAGAAAGAATCATCTTAATCAGAGCTCTATAGCTCAAGATATGCTTAAAAAGATCAAGGCTGCTCAAACCCTAATCTTGCACTCCTAACCGACCTCTTAATTGTTCTAATACAACATTTCTCAAATCAACTCCAAATGCTACAAATTTTTATGGAGAGAAGTATACATGTCTTAAGAATCCATTGCTTCAAGAATCACTTCATTTGGAGGTCGGATGAGGGAGTTATGATCCAAAGAATCACACATGTATACATCCCAAATCGATTTGAACATCTCTTGGCGAGATCGCCATAACTTTCAATATATAAGTTGGATTGCTTTTGTTTTTGAACCATTAGAAAGTAGACTTCAAGAGCTAAAACTTTCATGAAGACCATAATTCCTGATTCGGCCTCCAGGAGGGTCAATTTTTTTGCAATCTTTCCTGTGCATGTCCGTTAAAGGACATGTATTGGGCAAACTACACCATTTCACCCGAGAAAGTCTGTTAAACGGACTTCCATGTCCGTTTAACGTACATGGGCGATAAAAGGGGTCCTTTTTTACTTGAAAAGGTTCGTTTAACGGACATGGGTGATGAAAAGGGTCCTTTTTTACTCGAAAAGATTCGTTAAACGGACTCTAAGTCTGTTTATCCGTTAAACGGACATGGGGCTTCCCAAAACCCCTCCAAACCTTCTTTAAAGCTTCATACAACCTTCCTAACATCATTAACACTTATAATATTCATAAATTCACTTATTCTAAGGCCTAAACACTTCATAACAACTCAAACATCAAGTTCATTTCACAAAACTCCCATTTATCAATCCATTTGAATCATCAAAATCACAAATTCTCATCACTAAGCATAACTGTCATCATACACAAGACCTATGCAACATCCCAACTTGTAACATTCATATCTCTTAGCTCCGACATCCAAAAATCACAAACTTTATAGCGTCAGAAAGATAAGAAGATCATCTACAAATTCAAAGAAGACCCTTTGTACCAATTTTATCTAGATTTTTTTTTCCAGATTTTCCCTTAAATCAGTTCACAACATTTACCTTTATGAAAACTTAGAATTCATCTCAACTTCATTTCCTTAACTAATGCAACCTCATTCTTAACCACTCATAAATCCTATTTTCTTTTGCATAACATCTCATTGATGTGTATAAATATATATTTACATATGCCAACCATTCATGCTCCACATTCGTCATAGTCATCCATACAACAAATTTACATTTCAAACCATACACAATTCCATAATTCATTAACATCATAAAATAAGAGTCTTACAAGCTCC
The DNA here is from genome assembly GCA_025629785.1 of Erythroxylum oxycarpum. Classification (NCBI taxonomy): domain Eukaryota; kingdom Viridiplantae; phylum Streptophyta; class Magnoliopsida; order Malpighiales; family Erythroxylaceae; genus Erythroxylum; species Erythroxylum oxycarpum. Next base: position 8,571,545 of record JAOTAZ010000009.1, on the reverse strand, counting down.
AATGGCACTTCC
>JAOTAZ010000009.1:8528720-8538872 GCA_025629785.1 Erythroxylum oxycarpum | reverse complement strand
GGCAAGGATGTTCCTTTTAGGACTCCTCAGCATATGACTACACTTGTGTAGCTCATCAGTATTTGTGGACTTATCGAGCCATTAGTTATGTGTTTATGTGTCAGCATGTATTTGCAAGATTGAGAAATGCATGAATCATGAACATTGTGCTTTGAGTTTGATAAATTATGAAATGCAAAAATTGTATGATTGCTTGATGAGAAATTTGCTAGCAGTATGGATAATGAAACAATTCAGCTTATTATCATAAATATAAACATGTTACCCACGAGCAATAGCTCACCCCCACCTTCCCGTCCCATCTTCAGGTGAGGAGCGTGATCTCGAAGAATGAGCATAAAGGCATACTCCAAGAATTAGTGTTTTTGTATTTCAAGTGGATTTTTGTAAATCAATGCTTTAGATGCATTTTGAGGAAACAATGGTTTTTAGTAAGATGTATTTTGAATCATGTTGTAAAGGGCTTGAAATGCCCACTAAAGCATTGAAGAATCTTGGTTTTGATGTAAATGAGACTCATGCATACATTATAGAGGTTATGCCAAATTCAGGTTTTTACATTGGTTGCTTCATTGTTTATGTGGGATGTTCATGTCCAGGAACTCTATAAGGAATTCTGGAAAAGATGTGTAGACTAACTTTTTAAAGGATATTAATTTGGAAAAAGTACATGTTTTTAGGATGAATTGGGACCTTGCATGATGTTGGACGGTTAACAGGTAAGTCTTCTTTAAAGTAGTATTAATGTAGTTTAGCTTTAAGGGAGATTGATGTATGGATCTAGGAAAAATTTGGACAAATGATCCACATAGAAGTTGTAGTTTACCCTTTTGTCTTCGAAATGAGACTAAGTTTACGAGTTTTAGATGTCAGGATAAAAAGTTATGGCTGTTTTAGTGAAGAATGTCGGAGAGACAAAAGTCACCCGAGAGCTACACGGTCAGCCGTGTAGGATTACACGGCCTGTGTGTTTCGACCCTTCCTAACTTTCGAATTTTTTTCCCAGTCGCTCGGCATGCGAGCGTCCCAGACGCTCGGTACGCGAGCCCCCCAGCCGCTCGGCACGCGAGAGTCCCAGCCGCTCGGCACGCGAGCGCCCCTGACGCTCGGCATGCGAGCGCGCTCGGCCTGAAAGCGTCCCAGATGCTCGACACGAGAGCGCCCCAGCCGCTCGGCCTGCGAGCGCCCTTGCCCCCGATTGAAGAAGCTAATTAAAAACGGGGTCCAACTTTTGAAATGTTAATTGATAACCCTCCAGGAGAATTAAGAAAAAGGACTATGTCATGAAGTGTCGGGCTTCGGTGTCGGGACCCAACAGTTATGGACTCAGAGAAAGTTAAGAATTGGGTTCCAATTGCGGGGTCCGACGGTCAATGTGCACGTGACAATTCTTAGATGGATTATACTGAACCCACATAACATGTAATTCATGAGCTGAAAATATTTTGCCCAAATGACACATTCTTGAAAACTTGTTTTTCATGAACATGACATATTTCACAATTCAACAACCAAAATCACATACCAATCATAAAAGTCATTTTTCAACTCAATCAAAAGCAACAAATACAATAATTGCAAAGCAATTACAATTCATTTCCAAAATTCACACACAATAACATATAGCAAATTCTCAATCATTTAAAGAACAGTAAATACTCATTTATGAGGTAGTTGGAAAAATCATTAATTTCATTTATTTGAAGAACATTTATAGCTTATTAACTCAAGTATAAAAATGTAACCCAACTTATCCTTGCTTGAAAAACCTTGCTCAAATTGCCTCTACTCTTGCTCCTTTTGCCTCCCTTGATTTTCTTCAACATTGACACAAAATTCCCAAATCAATAGGAATCCAAAATTGGACACCCTAAAGAACCAAATGCATGAAATTGATCCTAGAATACTTATACCCATACATTTCCTAAGCTCTTTGAACCAACACCCTTCCAAAAATCCAAATCTTTAAAACACAACTTACCTTAAATCTCCACTAACCAAAGGATTTCTTGGCTCTAATGGAAACTTTAACCTTCCTCTTTCTTTTTCCCTTCTTGCTCAACCCTAAAATCCCACTTAAAGATTAAGAAAAATCAAAACATAACTCAACTCTCTTTTCTTTCTTTTCTTTTCTCCCTACTCGACACTCTCTCTCCTCTTTTCTCTCTATTTTCATTTATTTGCTTCTTCTAATTGTAAGACACCCATTTCTCTTGCCTTTTAAACCCTTAATGATGCTAAAATGTCCAACTTACCCTTACTTATTAGCCATGCAAATTAATGCTTAAGTGATCCCATAATGCCCCCTTATGCAACTTATCACTTTAATTTTAATTCAATTCATCAATGTTACAAAATCCCATTAACATTAACATGCTAATTTGCTCCAACATATATTAATCTATCAAGACCCCAAAATAATTCTAATCATGCTTAATCAAATAAAAAAAATTATGGGGCCAACATCCATGATCAAGCTCACTCATGGTGCAGTCTCGTCGCTCCATGACTAAGTACAAGTTACAATCCGAGTTAGTATAAAACCTTGTATATTTCACATCCTTCGACCTACCTCGCCGAAGTCAAGTGCTTATACGCCTTGTCGCACTCGCATGTCTTCGCGCATCATCACGGGGTCTCGAATACCTTTGAGCATTATCGTGCACCCTTAGGTCTCATATGACTTAGTTCGCCAACTCCGCGCGGCCTCACATTCGAATCTAACGTCTTGTTAAAGATCTCCACACATATCAAATCTTGCCTACTCTCGAGATCTTCGCCGATACACCCCACATCCCTCGCCTACTTCGCAAGTTCCTCAGGTTTTCCTCGCCAACTCGTAAAACTTCACCTTGTTTTCTCGTCAACATGCCTTTCTCGTGCTGACTTGCATGCCAAGCATTGGCCAAGGCTTGCCAACACTTGCACGATCCCGCAGTCTGGATTTAGGGGTCGAACACTTGACATAACTTGAATATTATCTATCCGATGTACTCGTATAAGTCTCCCTACTTAATACTTTCATACTACGATATCTATTAAATTATTTTTTTAGCTTGTATCTTAAGACAGTTCTGTTTCGTGATTTGTAACAATTATACAAAATATAAGAAAGCTTAGTATAATGAAGTAGTTTAACAATAAAAAAGGATTTGACATCATTTTTTTTAAGTAAGTAATATGTCACAATACTTACTCCATGACTAAACTAACTAAACCATAAGTAATTCTTATCTATAAATCCACTTTACGACTATGGTTCAATCTTAGCCTACACGTAAATAAACATACTTCATTGCATTATTGTTTTCATAGCTTTCTTATAAACTATTAATCGTAGATTAAAAATAAACTTAGTTAACTCCGATTTTCTCTTAGATCGCGTTTAAATAGGCTCTTTAACTAAATCTAGTTATCAAACAACCTAGAACATGCTCTCTAGATTTAGTCAAATAGTTGTATTACGAATAAGGAAAACAGATCAATCTAAGCAACAACCACAGAAACTCAGGTCATTTAGCCTATATTACATTATCCCTGATGATTCAATACCATTAGTTACCACAAATGAATCCAAAACACAACTATTACATATTGTATTTGATATTATAGCAATGGATTTATATAAAAAACAATATAACAGAAGCATTCAGATCATCCTTACATAAATACCCAAATCAATAAGCATGAATAACATAAACTATACCTAGAGAGAGAAATATTCAACTATATACAATGACGATCTGTTCAAATATGATCCTCGACGTTGATTTCACCTTGGAACCGGAAGAAGGAAGGTTACGCCTCAATAGTTCCCAAAGAAGTAAGGTTTTTGCCCTTTCTCATGCTCTAAAAATGATTCTAACCTTTTGGCCACTCAAAATGTCATTTTATAGCAAAAACTAGGTTTTTGTCTATATGCACAGTTGGGTGTATGACTTTGTATCCAACCGTGTATCATCAATAAAATGCTCATTTCGAAAAGATGCACGGTCATGCAAACAAAGAATCTTGCCTAGTGAATTCTTCATTTCTTGTTTTTTATTATCCCATCTTCAATCTAATCTATCTCCTTTTTATTTCACAAAAAAAATGAGTTTGAAATCAAGAGAATAGCTAAAGGAGTGTGCTTTTAACTCATTTTAGCTTTTAAACTTTCAAGTTGTACATAAAACCAAATATGAACAAAGTGAGATCCTTAAACATTTCATAACATCAATCACTAAGTGTTAAAGAGTAAATGTATAATTAATTAAGCATTTATCAAGTTCTCCCACACTTAACTTTTTATCTTCCTCAGGTAAAACAATAAAATCAAAGTGACAAACCAAAATACTGACTCATTTTTCATATTTTCTTAGAATAGGTGGTCATAAACTATATCAATAACTCAACATTTAATTCCTTTAGTCATAACCAATCAACAATCATTCCCTTCAGAAGCTGAACAATCTAAGGATAGACTTTGACAAAATGTATTTAAATATGATAAATTTATGGATACACTCAAACTTTGACAAAATGTATTTAAATATGATAAATTTATGGATACACTCAAACACCATTCATGATTAAGGCATTCCATAACTTTGCATATCATTTCATTTCTCCATCATTAAGATTCACATGTATAATCATGAATCAAAGGACTTTTCTAAGGTTGTAATGTGGAAAAAGGTTCAGGCGAGAAGTATTTGGGTAATATAACACAAAAGTCATCAAAACTAGTGAAGCAAGAAAAACATTTAATGTAACATCAAGTGCAAAAACCAACATTCACTCAAAACTAGATACCATTAGTTATGATGAATGCAAAAACTATGTGTCACAGCTCAGATTCAAGCTCTCACATCACAACCCCCATAAAGCATAAGGAATCAATCATACAATCAATGACAAACAATACATTATAACCATAAGTAGTGATCCTTCCAAGTAACATCTACCTTATATGCATCATACTTAAATCACCCTTTCCATACAACTTTATGAAGAGAAACTATTCATGAATAACTTTGCAAAACAATTACATTTCCACTGTGATACTTTTATTTAGACATATATATTTTATTTTTCTTTTTCTCTTTTTTTCTCTTTTTTTAATTGCAAAAAGCTATATTAACATTGGAATTCATAGACGAGACTTAAAATGACATTTCGACAATTATAAGTAACCTAAATATAGGCACACCCGTACACTTATACTCTTGTGCATCCATAAACAACAATAATCATAATGCTCCACTAGTAGTATAGCTTGGGTAGGACATTTAGTTAGGTTTAAGGAAAGTAATGTTGTTAACACAAAAAGAAAAGGCAAATAAGCTCCATTGGGCTTATCAAATGGAAAAAACATATCAATAGGTAGGCTATTTGGCTAATGTAGCTTATGAAATAAAGAATGCCTATATCATTTCCATATTAACACAAGTGATAAAAATGTGGTATTGAATAGAAAATCAAAGCAAAGTTAGGATGTACTTATTATGAAGGTCACATATAAACAAAAGACAATGAGATTGATGGGGATGTGTCAGTCTATAAAGGCTCAAAATCTCACTGAATTGTGTTGACTAGTGGTCGCTACTCTTTTAAAGATAATGTCTATTGACTAATCATAAGAATAAAAGTACATGTTCAAATTACCGTAAATTTTTTTAGTTAATTTACTTTTTAATTATGACTATATAGTCTTAAAAGTAATAGAAAAGGAGAAAATGTTTGTCTGTTTGTTTGATTTTTTAGGACACCTAAGAAACACACATAAACAACAAACAATCTTAAAAACAAGCATGAAAACGAGGATCCCCTCCCCCACATTTAAAACTTACATTGTCCCCAATGTAACATCAAATCTAAGAACTGGAACATTTAACACAAACAACATATGTGAGAATGTAAATGAAAAGGAATAAACATCCCTTGGGTTGCCTCCCAAGCAGCGCCATTGTTTCATGCCGTTGGCTCGACGCAAGTGTTGCTCAATCTTTATAACGATGGTTTTTAAACCCCATCACTTCCACATTTTCCATTTGGAATCCTTCGTAAAAGGGTTTCAATCAAAGACCATTGACCTTAAACTGCTTGTTTTTTTGTAGGCTTTTAATTTCAATTGCACCATGAGAAAACACATTAGTAACAACACAATTCCTTTTAACAACAAAATTCTTTCTAGCAATGAAATTAGAGAAGAATTTTTTGTCCAATAATGTAATTTCCTTTCATCACTAACCTTATCCATCTTCATATTGCATTGCTTGATTGCTCAAAAAGCTTTGTTCTCAATTTCCACTGGAAGATGACAAGGCTTTCTGTAAGAGCATCATCAAGTCGTTGGCTCCAATCTTTACGATTTGGGTTCATCATTTTCTTAAGGATTGACTTAATTTCTCTATTTGACACTTCTGCTTGCCTATTTTTTTGTGGATGGTAGATCATAGACACCTTATGGGTGACATGGTACTTCTTTAAAAGATTTCTTACCAATAGATTACAAAAATGAGTACCCCTATTGCTAATCAATGTTTGTGGTGTTCTAAACCAAGCAAAAATGTTAGACTTGACAAATTCTGCGACAACTTTAGAATCATCAGTCTTAGTGGCTTTAGCTCCCACTTATTTAGAAATATAATCCAAAGACAATAAAATGTAAACAAAACAAAAAGAAGAAGGAAATGGTTCCATAAAGTCAATGCCCCAAACATTAAAATTTTCACATATAAGGATTAAAGATAAAGGCATTTGATCTATGTGGGATAAATTACCTTGCTTCTGGAATTGTTCACATGCTTTACAGAACATATGAGAATCTCAAAATATATTTGGCCAATAGAAACTACATTCAATTATTTTCCTAGTAGTTCTATTAGGCCCAAAATGGCTACTATAAGTATACGAATGGCAAAATTTTAAAATAAATTCCATTCATGCTTAGGCGCACATTTCGTAATTACTTGGTCAGAATAACACTTCAATAATTGAGTATCATTCCAAATATAATACTTGGACTCACACTTTATTTTATTCCGTCTAGCTTTACTCAAATCATTAGGTATCTCATAATTCAGTAGATATTTTACAATATTAGCATACCATAGAACCTTACCTTGAAGCATTAGTAATTGCTCATCTAGAAATAGCTCTTGTAATGGTATTGAATCCTCTTCCTTCAAAACTTAACTTAAGTGGTCCGCAACTGAGTTCTCTACACTTTTCTTATCTGTGAGCTCCAAATTGAACTCTTAGAGTATTAGAATCCATCCAATAAGACTTGACTTTGCTTCCTCCTTCGATAAAATTTACCTTAATACTGTATGATCAAAATATATAATGAATTTATATCCAAGAAAATAAGGTCTAAATTTGTTAGATCTCGAACTTTTCTTAGAAGATTAGAACTATTAAAAGAGAAATTTTAGTGGTTAGTTATGAGTAAAGAACAAATGAATGAAAATTCTTGAATTAGAAATGATAGACAAGATTAAAGTAGTGAATGAGAAATGTGGATAGATTCATGTTTTCTTTTGTGATTTTGGTGGATAAGAAATTATGAAATGGGAAGAATTTGGGTGATAGAAGTAAAATGAAAGTGAAAATGAAGTTGAATATGTGTAGTAAATTGATGAAGAATATGTATATATGTGTATGTTCTGTTATTGGTGTTCATGATTAATCATGGATTATAATTTCTTTATGGATGATATTGAGTTGAGAATGAGGAGCAAATGAAGTAGAAAAGGTGATCTTGGTATGAGTTGTGTTAAGGAAAGATTTGGAAACAAAATTGGTAGTTGATTTGGAAAATGTTCACTGAGTATGCTTTAGTCTTTTAGCCACAACTTTTTCTCTAGTTATCCAAACAAGATGATTGTTGATTTGGATTAAACTAGAAACATATGGCTACATTTCTTATGCAGAGATAAAATTTAAATTCTGTCATTAAGAATCCCAAAAGTTTTCATGAAGTTGAGAACTGGGTATAGCATATTGTGGATGTATATAAAATTCGTGTTCTGACTTCAGGAAAATTCTGGATTAATCTAGATAGATTTAGACAAAGTTGTCTTCTATCAAGTTGTAGATCCTTCTTTTATCTTTCCAACGGTATATAGTATGAGAATTTTAGACATTAGAGTTGAAAGTTATGGTCCTTATAAGTGGAGATTCTCAGGAGTATAGATAGTATCATTTGTGATGATATCATATCATCTAAGATGACGTTATATCGTCTGTAAAGATAAACTTTCTTAACATGTATGTTTCTTTGTTATATATATATATATATATATATATATGTACATATTACATAATTTTAGCTTTCCCTCTTAAAAATGAAATTGTTAAGCCTAAACGACTTCTATCTCTAGCATCAATCTCTCTCTATCTCCTTATGTTTGTCTATCTTCTTAGAAGTGTGATTGTCTCGCTCTGAGTCTCTTCTCATTTTGTGATTGGGGGGTAGTGATAAGTGTGAAATGCATCATGTTTTAGGGTATTACTTAATATGCATTTACCTGTTTATTCGATTGTTTAGTATGTGTTTTTGGTATGATTGTGTTAGTTTGGGAATTATTTCTGTTTAAGTATTTTTATAGGTTAGTACAAGCATGAGCTTAATTATTATGTCTTTGAGGTACCTTGATGTGTTTGTTAGTATTTTAGGGTCAACAACGAAGAATGAAGAAGTTTAAGAAAGAATTGGACCGAAACAATGACCCACAATTGTGGCCCATCATGACAGAAGCGAGGGAGACTGCCTACGATTGTGTCCAAATTGCCACAACTGTGTGACAGAAGCATTAGATTTGGCTCACGATCGTGGCCATCTTGCCATGATCGTGACAAAGAGCTTACATGTGGCCCACGATCGTGGCTTGCATCGGAGAGACATGCAGACACATAAAAAAGTCAAATTTTGAGGGTTTTCAGACCTTTTCGAACTTAAAAAAACCCTATGGCTGCCACAAACACATCAATTATAAAAAGAACAAGACAAAAGAGGGAAAAGGAGCTTCTTGCATCAGCCACCATCAAGAAACCCTAAAGAGAGTTCATCGGGAGACTAAGAAAGAGACGAAGGAAGAGAGATTTGGAGAAGAAACTGACGCAAAGTAGTTCCCAGAACAGGAGGTTTCTCGATTTTGCTGCCTCTGTCATCCGTTCAGATCTAGTTTTTAGTGTATTTTAATTTTATTTATGTATAGAATTGGGATAACTGTTCAGATAGGATTTTATGAATGTTGAGGAATGTCTAAACTCACCTTCGGGATGTTTTTATCTCTAATTCAATAAAAATCTGATTGTTTATGTTATTTGGATTCATTGGGATTGATTTCCACACTTACATAATTCAGTGATAGACTATGTTGGAACCCGATTTTGGAACCGAACCCCAACTAGAAAAATGAAAAACGGAAATGAAAAGCAAAACAAAAGAACGGACCCTAAACAAAAGTGGGCCAAATGCAAACAAAAACAAATCGGTGGAAACGAACAAACAGATCATAAAGCAAAAAAAATTGAAAACGAAAACATAAGGCGAAAGTCGAAGTGCGCGAAAGTCAAAGAAGGCAAATCGGATTAAAAAGCGAAAGAAACAAAAGGAAATCGAATTCTTAATGAGCCAAAGAAAAGCGAATGGCTCGGAATCAAGGAAAACAAATCGCTTAAGGACAAAAACTTAACTCCGACATCCGAAAACAAATATTTTAGAAAAACGTTGCGTTGGAAAACTCTAAGACAATTGGTCTAAACCTATACAAAACAATGTAAATTTTTTTTATTCATCTTTATTCAATCAAACAAATTCAAGTTCCCCTTTTGAATTCATCAATTCCATAACCTCAATTTATTTAACTCTTCAAAAACAATCATACCTCATCAATTTAAAATATCTTCGTTGTTGGATCCCGTTTCCGAAATCCAACTACTTATACAGATTCCCTCATAAACTCTTCTTGCTTTGATACCAAATATGTTGGAACCCATATCGGATATCCAACCTCTTACGTAAAACCAAACTGGAAACTGAATCCGCGTCGGAAACCTTAGACTACTCCGAAAATTCCGATATATATTTTTTTTCATCTTATTCATCTTAACATCCATTTTCATACTAATCATACTCATACAAGGGTCGGATCTCAACCGGAA
>JAOTAZ010000009.1:8468931-8482043 GCA_025629785.1 Erythroxylum oxycarpum | reverse complement strand
TACATAGAAAAAGAATAGAGACTTATCGTAAAACTATTATCTGATCTTGATAAGAATAATAAAAAAAAATTATATTTATAAATATCAAGTCATTGATAAGCATTTTATAAGCAAAACCACTTTTAATAGTTTGAAAAGTTGTTAAAATTGAAGGAATTCATAATTATAAATATAAAATAGAAATGATTGTCAAATAAATATATTGAGTAAAAACTTAAACATAATAAAGTAGAAGTGATAGTAAACAAATTTTACATTTTTTATATTTATTGTAAAATAAAATATGAATATCACTGTTTTGGAGCATTCAAATTAAGTTCATAACGTTATAAATCAATCACTTGATATTTATTTGAAATTGTTTGATTTTGTGATGGTAAACCTTATGAAACATTGCATGCATAATCTACCTTAGAACGAACATCTGAGCAGTTGCTTTGACCATTTTCCTTTTAGACAAAGATTAAATGATGAATAAATAAAAACAAATCAAGCCAGATTCTTTTCAAGAAAAGAAGATGAAAATAGATGACACACTATGGAAGCTCACCGTTACCATGCAAACAAAGAACACGATGATGCTTGCATGCAGACCACACTCTTCAGAAACTCAATCATCCAACTGTTCATTCTTTAACCACTTCCCCAGATATTATGATTGATTATTATTAGAGGTGGGGAATAAAACTAAATTGATTCCGCCATTTATGGATCCTTAGGACACAACCAGGTGACCACCCAAAGAGGTTTAGTTTTATTTTCTACTTAAACCAAAGCCAAACTCATATACGGAAAAGGTTTGAGGGGAATCCAAATCCAACCATGCACGGTGCACAAACTAAATCTCTCTGATTATATTTATATACATGTGAAAAAAGAAAGTATGTAATAATTAAGAAGGGAGTTCTTACTTCTTAGCTTCCTCCTCCATAAGATTCAAATTTTGATAAAGCCTTATTATATTTCCAAAGTGATTGGAGCATCTTACCTGTCCCAAGTGTGTAAGAGCTATAATGCTTCCTTTAGAAAGAAATAATAAACAAATAAGACTTAAAGAGCAAGAAATAAGGTAACATGATGAATACTGGGCCAATGAGGTATGATAATGGTGGTGATGATAATAATACTAAGAATGTAGGACTTTGTATAATTAGAACTGTTATTAGCTTTTTGTTGGACACCTTTTCTCTCAACTCTGCACATTTTTCTACTTCCATCTTCAACTAAAACAGCCTATATATTACATTTCTTCTAGGAAGGACCCGACCCACAAGCTCTCTTTAGCCTGCCTTTTGTGATTACATTAATATTAAAGAAAAAAAAAAGGAAGCATAAGAAACTGTAAAACCTTAGTTACATGGAATCTCCTCACCAAGTTAAATGGAAAAGAACCTGCACTATATCCCTCTCCTTCAGTTGGTACGTGATCTAAGAGCTGACAGATGAAGTTCAGGTCAATTTGGAAAGAAAGAAAGAAAGAAAGTCCTGTAGTATCAAACCCTTGAAAGTCTTTTTCAAATTCAGTCCTCTACAACTCTATACTTGCTTCTGTATCTTGTTTCTCTATATAACTGTAGAAATGCCACTCCCTATTGGAGCTGCAAATGGACTTTCTGGAAGATCGAGTCCTTGGGTGCTGCATGGGATAAAACTCGTATCAGAACACTACAATATGATTGAAGATAGCTGGTGGTAGTTATATTACCTATCCTGCTCATTGTAAGAGGTGGTTATATGCCTCAGTTTTTCTTCATCACTATTGAAAACATCTAGCAAGTAATTCACGTGCTCGGCAGATGGAAAATCAGATTGTTCTCCACGACCTAAACAGTTGCATTGCATGGACCACCAAACATTAGTTGCAGAAGCACTAGACTCCCATGTGTCAAAAATTTAAGAAAAAAAAAAGTACACTCCAGACCTTCTGAGAGCTTCAACACATCCATTGAGTAGCCAAAATAAGAGTGATGATTCAGGGGCTTAGGTGGTAACTGCAGCTCTGAGAGACGCCTTCTCTCAAATTCAAGTGCCTGTTCATGTTCCTCAGCAAGCTGTTTCCTGAACAGCCTTGAACTTTCGCAAGCCCTCGATACTATTCACATGGACAATAAAAACAATTGCCACTATTTAGCAATATGAATTTGACACCAACATAAAGTAAAAGAAAGTGGGAAGAAGAATTTGCTTGTTACTTACCTGAGATTGAGTGAATCTCGGAATCTCCATCTGTATAGTTAGAGCCATACTGAATTTGGGGTTGCAATTTTTCTGAATATTTCCTACTCAAGGAAAAAAGTTACTGAACAATAAATTCCAGTATCTAGGATAGATTCCTTGTAAAACATATGAGAAACTTTAATGCAGCAGCAACTATGTAATCTTTTGCTATGGTGTGACCAAGATGTTGCTAATCCAGACTTCTAAATGCGTAGAAGATGACACCAACATTCTGACCAAGATGTTGCTAATGCAGACTTCTAATGCAAAGGAGATGACACCAACATTCATAAATAAAAAACAGACCTTTGCTATTCGTTTTAAAGACTTCATTTTCACTGAAAAAAACCCCCTTGATCACTTGTATAAATGGAAAAAAAATTAAAAAAAAACATGCAACAGTAGCATTCAGTGTTCAATTTTCTAAAAGTTGGATAACTATATAAAGCAAGCATCAAGGTTTGTTGATAAAAAGAACACGAGCCAGATGATGCCAAGTCTTGTTAACATTTGATGATTCCAAGTAAAAAAAAGGTATCAAACAATGTCTAAGAGAACAAGGAGTAAGTAACTGATTCAAGGTGGAACAATTCTACTTTACATACCAATACAAAACCTCAAAGGTTAGCACAGAGACCTGGTTCTACAATTCCTAGGCCTCCAATTACTGGCAGGGAGAATTATAAGGGTCTCTAAGATTAGGCCCAAGTTGGACGGACCTTTATTCACTGGGAGAAGAGGCTAGAATGGAACTAGTTCAGAGAAAGATCACTACAATAAATATCACAATTTATCACTTCCATCGGGTAAACCACAAGAGACTAACTTTTGTAGAGGGAAAACAATTTCAAAAAAGATCCCTGGCCCCTTCAATATAACCTGCGGAAAGATGGTAATGCCACACTAAAGATAGAATCCAAATAATGTGAAGTGATAATAATCTACACGTCAGGGTGATGATTTCAAAATCTTTGCATCATTTCGGTCAAACAATATATCTTACAACAACAACAATTCAAACCTGAAGATAAGATGTTTAACCAACACAGCTAGGATCTACCAGGAAGAAATCATGCGACATCTTTCCACAAGCAGAAAAATTTTACCTGTCAACAAGTCTTGACTTTTCACGGTATGGTTTCACTAGAACACGAGCCCCACAAACAAAATGAGGATTCCCCTTCACTAATATTTGCTTGACTGTCTCCGCAAAGACAAAAGTGACAAATCCAAACATTCTCTTCTGTTGGCATGGGATCCTAACATCTTGAACAGGACCAAATTTGCTACAGAAGTAGAGAAATAACAAATAAAAGCATGTTTTAGCTAATAATCTATCAAAGCACTCTTTTTCAGTTACCTGAAATAATTGGAAACGTCCTGCTCTGTAAAGGTGCTTTCAGCAGGAAAGGTAAGATAGATCTGCCTGGAACCAGCAACAATTCCTCCAGGATCATTTCTATCACCACCATACTCCAAATACTTAGGAACATCTTCAGTCAATATCACTGAATGCTGCCCATGTGGCCTGTCTCCAACAAATAACAAAATTTGACACATTAAATCAAATAAGTTGAGAAATGGAAGATAATACACAAAGGATATTCCCGTCCTGCACCTATCAATAAGACGAATGCTGTTCTTCAACCGAGCTAAAAGCTTTGTCAGACTATAACCAGCCTTACCATGTCTCTGGCTCTCTGTAAGATACCCCTCGGCCTGAAGGGTCCTCCCATACTTCTCATAATATAACATGGGCAAAGAGGCGATTGAAACGGGCATTCCTCTTCTTGATTTCAGAAGTTCAGTCAACTCCAATTCTAGCTTTTCAAGAGTCCCAGGAGATACAATTTGTTCTTCGATTAAATTTTCATTTGAATTTGGGCTGAAATTTTGAGAGAAAATTTCTGTCATTGGATAGCCATGGAAATACCTACAGTTGCTTCCATGCTTGCAAAACCCTTTGGTGAAGTAATGGCAAATCTTAACAGGAAACTCAGGTAGACTTGGAGACCTTCTACTTGTTCTTGGTCTTAAAGCCGGTTCTAGGTAAAAGTAATTGCTAGAAAACTCAGAATTTACAGAATTAACAAACTCTAACTGATCATCCAATGTCAGGAACTGCAATTGATTTTGAAACTGATAATCTTCACCAGCTGGACCAAATTCGCAGTTGTGGACTTGTTGCTGCTCGCTAGTAACTTGAGCATTCCAATAAGAACTGACTGCCCTAAACATTGCTGGAGACGAGACGGACCGTGATGCAGCTGGCAAATAGGGAGTCACCTGTAGTTGCACATCAGAAACTGGTGCCACATTCACCTGTGATGGTGAGATTGGCGAAGAAACTGTTGGTTTGTTAAGGCCAAGATCAGCTTTAGCTTTTTTAATCAATGAATAAATCAAGTTGTCCGGGCTAAATGCCAGCCTAATCATTTCTCGTTCACCATGGTCTTGAAGAAGAAGATAGCCAATAATCTTAGAGACGTTTTCAGGCTCAAGCTTCTGAATTCTATTGTAGACAACTTTTGTGGACTCTGTAAAATCCATCTTGGCTTCTCAAGCCTGTGAATGTTGCAAATTAAGGTTCCATTGAAAGGACAGAGAAAAGTATAATTCTTCAATAACCACTAATTAAAGTAAGCAAATCTAACAGACCCGAAGAGGTTATGCGTATTTAATCTACACATACCAAAACAAGAAGAAAATGTATATAAGAGAAAGAGTTCGTTAAGACATTAACATTTTCCTTTTCTTTCAGAACATTTACGTCGCCAATTTACGTCGCCAATAAAAAGCTTAGCAGCTACCGTAGTAAACCAACATAGCCGTAGTAAGTAACCCGAAAAGGGAACGGATCTGAGCAACATGCTCAGAAAGAATTAAAAATAAACAAGAAGAAGAAGAGAAGAAAGGCCAAATTCAACCAACGAATAAAACTAGAAAAATTACCACTTCAGCAGTAGAGTCAAGAGGACATAGTTGTAGTGATTTTTTTTTTCTGTTTTATAAGTTTATCAATCATCAAGGAATTGCTGTCTTGGCAGAAAAAAGCTAGACCAGAATACTGTAACACTTGAAGAATAGTGGAGAAGAGAACATAAACTAGCTCTCTCATAGAAAAACACGACGTATTGTAATTTTAAACCCAAGAAAAGATGGTTACGCCCTTATGAATTCTAGGCCAACAGCCAATCACAATTTTGATGGCTACTACAAGAAATGGACGCCAAATGGACAAATATGCTGCATCTCTTCGCCCATTTTCATTTTCTAAAAGAAAAAACCTCAAATTTTCCCCAACAAACGCAAAATGGAGGAGAAAAAGTAAACAATGATCACTGCTTTGGCCAAGTTTCAGGCAAACTCGTGTCCGAATTCAGAGAAAGTTTCCCGTACAATAAATTAGCTGAAAATTCGAGAAAACAAGCTTTTTGCTCGCGGTAGCTGTTCAGGCACAGAAAGGCATCATATTTAGGAAAAGAAAAGCAAATCAGTCCAGTAAGGAGTTAAAACCATATTGAAGACGGAATTGAAATTAAAAGAAGGAAAAAAAAAAACATGGCAGCGGCCTGTCCACAAAGCATGAGAAGTATAAATGAAAGGAGAAGGTGTAGCCATCCTTTTGAACACCTGAAACTTGGGGTTTCTGGGACTTTTTGAAGGGAAGAAGAAGAAGAAGAAAAAGAAATTGACAGAGGTTGAGCATTAGAAGGAGCCGGAAAGAAGAAAAGAAGAGAAATTTGTTTAAGCAAAGCAAAGATCTAAGATACCCACCAAAGTCTGACAAAGAAGAAGAACCCAAGTTAGAGAAACCAAAGCAAGGCCTCAATAAGAACGTCCTCCATGGCAAAAGCTTGATTGATAACTCTGTGCACTTGTCTTCTCTCTTCCTTTATAAATTTGTTTTATACCTCTCTTTTAATTCTGCAGAAACGACAGAAGGGATAGCTTTAAAGGGCGCCTTGTCTTTAGTTCAAATCAAACACCGATTCTCCCACTAATTTTATGTTATACGTGATGGGCATGGCATCGTCTGTACATAATTGGTTGAAATATACAGTAATTGGGTATTCAAACATTTACAGGTTGTTCCTCTGTTGCGGCAAATATTTCCGGAACTGTATAAAAACTAATGCCGTTTACTAAATCTGAGCTTACAGTAGACCTGAAGTAAGTATTAGTCCTTGCATGGTTGCCACCTGTCACGCTTGACAACTGATTCCAGGAAAACTGTCTTCACTTTTTAACTGTCTCCATGGAAATGTGGGATCCACACGCTCAAACTCACAAGTCAGAACACCTCAGCTCTCCCCTCCCCTCCGTGATTGCTGGTCGTATCCTTTGATTTCATGCCTTCCGGTTAAAAAATATAATCAATCAAGGGTAGTTATGGTATAGTGAAAGAAGGTGACCGGTTCTGCCGGCGTCAGAACAGGGATTTACCTGTTACCGCCAAAACGGCTAACGGAGCGGGTGGGGGATGTGATTTTTGGGGGGAGAGAGTTTTGAGTTCCCCGTTAGAACCGGGGAGTTTCCGTTCACGCCTCCCGATAATCGACCTTATTCTTCTGTTTTGTGGGCACGACACATTGGTCCTACTTTTCATACACCCCCGCAAACTAACACCATCTAACTCGTCACCAGAGCAAGATCAGAAACAAATGTATGTCAACCTAGCCCGCCATTTTACCAGAGAAATATTGATAGAATGGGATGGTAGATCTACGTGATCATACAATGCAATTCAAAAATGACAACGGAATGACAAATGTAGTTAGTTAAATGTTGCATCTTCTCATCCATTTTGATATGCTCGACCAGAGATTGGTACCGGATTCTTCTTGTTGGCATAACAAGAAGTTTCAAATGGTTTAAGAATTATTATGTCGCATACTTTGCAAGAAACAATTGCATGTCACGAGATTAATGGCCTTATTCAAATTCATACAAAGGTGAAGAGAAATCCCTTGATAATTCACAAGATGATCTCAAATACCCAATCTTAACACATAACATTCATCACTTTTGAGAAGGGACTAAAAAGCCACCAACCATTATAGAGATCATTTTAAATGGATATAGCTCGTATCCTTGAGGAAGTTCAGGTAAGGGAATAAAATTACATAAACATGAATGCAATATAAATATCTTATTAGTAAGTATCAAAACACAAACCTCATTATAAGTAGGAAGAGCCTTAGATATTGTGCAGGTAAGAAATTCGAGGATGCTGAATCAAGGAAGGATCCAATCAAAGTTTTGATGATAACAAAACATAAGTATTACTAATGAGTTTTAATATTGTTGTTTAGAAGGGATATTAGAAAATAATTTTATCATATTAAAGGATCATGATAGGTCCCGATCAGAAGCTGGAAAAATATTTAAGAAGTTTTCTTGCTTAAGCGAGAATCACCACAGATAATATTGCTGAATTCCAATCTCCCCTTTTCATTAATACTTCTGGTAGTTTAAATATAAAAGTTTCCAACTATTCTACTTAAAATAAAGGAACTTAATTTACATTTGCAAAAAAAATTTAAACATTTGAAAGGATAAGTGAATGGATAACGTTAGCAAATATGGTGGAGGTGTTGGCAGTTTCCTAGCTCCTCCCTATTTGCATGTTTCTTTTACAGTTAAGATCTTCAAACCTTATCAGATTATAATAGAAAAGTTGATGATTGTAATTTTCAAGATCAAGACCAAGTCAAGAGAAAGATCTAAGCTCAACAAGGTTCATTCACATTTTGTATTATTATTTGTACGCTCACTTTGATAATTTGATGATCCGAAAGGCTCTTTATGTATAATCATTCATCTTACTTCATTGTATGAGTCTTTACATTGATCTTAAGGTATTGAAGCTTTTGATTTTAATATAAAAGCCTCTAGATCATTCAAATAATCTTTAGGAAATATTTTGGAAAGTAATTTAATTATATTTGTATTAAACAAATTAGTTTGAGTAATTGAAGTTGATAAAATTATATTTTTTGGGTGATTGGTCAACTTATATAAGTTAGTGGTTGACCAATATAGGTTAAAGCTGTTAAAATTTATGTACCTTATGTTTATAGTAACATTGGTTAATGTATTAATTGACCAATGTTCCATATTTGTAGACCAATATATATATATATTAACTAGTATCCCAACGACTGGTAAATCTAGAGCTTTTAGTGTATACTAGTCAACCACTACGCTATGCCGGTTGACTAGTAAGTCAAGTATAGTCGTTGTAATGGATCCTGAAATGCTATAAACAATTATTTTCACATTATTTTTATCATCAAGAGGCTTGAATGTTCTATACACACATTTCTAAGTATTTTTCAATCATTTGAGTATTCAACTATTCATTTTCTTATTTTTGAGTGTGTGAATCTTTTGTGGTTATCAAAGAATCGAAGTGAGCAATTTTTGAGTTATAAGTTATTTATTGGCTAGAGAACAGTATACTTGGCAATCAAAAATGATTTGAGGCTCCTTTTTACTTGAAAAAAATGAAAACGATATTCCTCTTTACTAAAATAAAAGATTGTACAAAGGGTATTATTCGCCTTAAAAGAAGAACTGTAGTGAAATCCAAGGTGAGTTTTAAAAGTGGATGTAGTCAAGGATTATTTGTCAAACCATTATAAATAGATTTGCATTTCTCTTCCCTCACTCTTTATTTTATGATTTAATTCATTTACTTTTTATTTCATACTTGAATTTGTTATAAATTTGAGATGCTTTTCTTAAGATAATAAACTTTGGTCAAAATCTTGATTTCACCTAATTCACCTCCTCTTGGGTGCCATTAGGGAATAATAAGTGGTATCGGAGTAGGTCTATTAGGCTAATATTTCTAACAAAATCTTGTAGAAAGATCATAATGGCATACTTAGGAGCATCTTTGTCACCATTTTACCATAAGGGATAAAACATTAGTAGAGTTCCTTTCTTTGATGGAAATGACTACTTTTTATTAAAAAACGAGAATGAAAATTTTCTTAATGGATGAAAAATGTCGATTTATGGGAAATTGTTTCAAGTGGTCGATACGTTCCCACTAAAATTATAACTGATAGAAAAGTTCCTAAATTGAAAGACTAATGAGATCTTTAACACTAAAGATTAATATCCTTTCATAGTAAAGCTATCAACATTTTGCTTTATGCATTATAAAGAAATGAATTCAATAGACTATTTATGTGTGAAATAGCTTTAAAAAAGTTGGCATAGACTAAAAGTTACTTATAAGGGAAGAAATCAAGTTAATGAAAGCAAAGTTGGCATGCTAATTCATCAATATGAATCGCTCTAAATGAAACCTGATGAAAGCATTTCTAGCATGTATACTAGATTAATTGATATTATCAATGCACTTAAAGGTCTTGGTAAGACCTAGACTAACATTGAAATGATGAGAAAGTTGCTTAAGTTATTATAAAAAACATGTGAAGCTAAAGTGACAATCATACAAGAAGCTAAGGACCTAACAACTCTACCATTAGAGAAGCTTATTAGATCACCTCTTACATATGAAATGAGACTCAAAGAGACATAATAAGAAAATATACTTCCAAAGAAAAAGAATTTAGCATTCAAAGTCTTAAAGAAAGCATCAAGTCATGACGAAGAGACATCATCTAGTGGAAGTGACGAAGAAGATATTGTTCTAGTCACAAGAAAATTGAAGAAATTCTTTAAAAAGAACTCCTTAAGAAGAAGGGCCTACAAAAGTGATAAGATGGACTCAAAATGCAAATCAAACAATTGTATTTGTTTTAAATATAAGAAACCCAGAAACATAAAGTCTCAATGTCTTCTCCTTAAAGGAAGTGACAAATATGGAAAAAAATAAGAAAGATAAGAGGGACAAAGGCAAAAAGAAGGCACTCAAAGCGTCCACATAGGATGATATAAGCGACTCTGAAAGTGAACATTCAAAAGGAGATGTATCTCACATATGTTTCATAGAAAAAGCTAATGATAAGGTACTCTCCAACTCTAAATCATATGATAGTGATAATAGTGATATTGGTTTCACATATGATAAACTTATTAAGAGTCTTAAAATTATAAACATGAAAAAGAAAAAAGTCATCCTCTAAACTCAAAGAGGCTTAAAAGAATCTAGATGCATGTATGAGTGAAAATGAAAAGTTCATAATTAAATTGTATAGCATTAGGATTTCTAAAATTGTAACCAAAATAGATAATTATAAATTACAGAGTTTAAAATGTGAGAACGAGAAGCTGAAAAAGGAAGTTAATTCTCTTAAGAAATACTTGTCCAAGTTTGATAAAGGAAGTAAGAAAATAGAAAACATGATAGAAGCCTAAAATAGTTCTAATAATAGGAATGGAATTGGATATAATCATAAGAATGCTTCCAAAACTAAAGCCACTTTGATTAAAGGGAAGCATTTATATAGTAAGGAAACAATGTCTATAATGATAAATGAACATGAAGCATCTATATTTAAACACACACACAACATATCCATTAGAAATCACATTAAGAGCAAACCTCATGCTTTCTTGTATCATTCACAATCTAGATCAATAATTATATAGAAGCAAACTAAAGGACATCATCAAACCTAAAATATATAAACTTGAACAATTAGATGAGTTTGAGGTCCTAAATATATATAATTGTCAACACCTTTCATTAATAAACACTAATTGAATGAATATATACTTAACACTTCTTAAGTTAATACGTCATATTTAATATGAAATCATTTTAATAGACAATTTAAAAGCTTCAATTCATAAAGACTTTTCATAAGGTAAAACTAAAAAAATGATACAAGTGACTTAGTTAATTATAAAACACCTTTCAAAATAGTAAGCTAAACACCTAATAAAACATAAGATAAAAGGCCTAAAGAAATAGGCTCAATGCCTCATAAAATGTTTAAACCAAAGGCCCTATAAGATGGCATTTTAAGCTTCTTGTAAGAAGACATAATATATGTCTTGAGAAAAAATAAATTAAGCATCAAGAAAAACACCATGCCTAATTCTAAGTGTAACATTACACGTAAAACTAACTATAAATAAAGCATCAGGCCTAATGATAAGCCAAATATCTCAGGGCTAATGATAAGTTAAACATTAGGCCTAATAACAAGCAAAATATATTAAGTCTAATAAAGATAAGCAACTCCATCCTAAAGATAAATGGAACACCTTATACCTAATGTCAAGTAAAACACCAATCCTAACATCAAACATAACATTAGGCCGAACTCCAAGTGAAACACTAGGTCGTCGAAAAGTGAAGCATCCCATACCTAATGACAAGTGAAACGCCTCATGCCTAATGCCAAGTGAAGTAATAGGCCTAACAACAAGTGAAACACTTTAGGCCTAATGATAAATAAAGCACTAAACATAACACAAGTGAAGAACCTTAAGCCTAACACCAAAGAAAGTGTCAAACTAGCTTCTCAAACAACACAAACTTAAGAAACAACATGCTTATAACACAACCAACCTACATATTTTTTAATCTACATAATTTTTTTTTAAAAAGCTCTTAACACAATAAACTTACATATTTATAAATGGGATAACATATTCTAAAGTACCCAATTTTTTTGGGATTTTTCAATTCAATATACGAACTTTTAAAAATTTCAATTAAGTAACCAACCTTTTATAATCTTAGCAACTCAATTCAAAACGTTGTTTCTGTTTAGTCTTTTTTAATTTAGCTAACGAAATCTTTTTTGTCATTTAGGCATCTATGTAGATAATTAATTGCTAACTAATGATCCATATAAACTAAAACAAGTAACTCCACGTGTGAAAGAGGTAATAGGTTAGGTGTTTTAGTCATAGTGATGAATATTTGGCAATTAATTTTTCATGTAGATGCCTACATGTTATGGACAAAAAGATTCTGTTTGTCAAATAAGTAAAATACTAACAAAATGAAGGTTTTGAACTGAGTTGTTAAGGTTATAATAGGTTGGTCACTTAATTGAAAATTTTAAAAGCTTAGAAACTAAATTAAAAAAATCCCAAAAGGTTATGCACTTTAGAATTTGTTATCCCATTTACAAATATACATACTTTCTAAATTAACAAACTCACCAATTAATAAATGAAGAAACAATAAGCCAAGTGATTAGTTATATGATAGATTAATAAAGAAGAACAAGAAAATAGATGGATAAATTTGTTAAATAACAAGTCTCACTACTAGACTTAAGGTAAAAGTGCTTAGGAGTCTCAAAACACACGTGTTATGAGCTTAACTTAACTCATGATTGTGCTCAATATCATGGTTAATTGAAACAACATAAAGTCATCATAAATCCTTCAAAATTATATAGAAAAGGATATTTACAAAGTATACATATAAAAATAATTTAAAATTAAAGGAAAATATAAACAAAATCAAAAGTTTTTCTTAAGCATTCATATGTTAAAAGCTCGTTAGCCTTTAGGCTTCCTTGTTCACAACACATGAAATCCTCTCTGCTGGTGTTCTAACCTTATGCCATTAATTGAATTTACTAAACATACGACACATGTGCCTTTAGGATCCTTTATTAAGACTAGAGAACTGAAGTGACTTTATTTAGACATGCTACTTCAGTACTACATATATGGTTTTGTTTAGAATAAGTGTTGCTCTAAACGTAGTGTTTTTATGTTATTCCAATATAAGAAGTTCCATTATTATTACTGACACCTAAAACCTACAAATCACTTTCTTTAAGATGTTTAAGAAAATAACTTTGTTACACTAGCTAGAACTTAAAAAATTGCTCGTCATTACTAATAGTACTTGGTTGGGTCGGATATGTCGGGCCCAAGTCCAATCTCACAGGCCGATCGACCAGTCTCACCCCATAGATTGATTTGGGCTTAACCCACACATT
>JAOTAZ010000009.1:8407872-8424061 GCA_025629785.1 Erythroxylum oxycarpum | reverse complement strand
CAGACGATAGCATAGTAAACGGTAGAAAAACAGACGATAGGAAAGTAGATGCTACAGAACGTTAATGATAGAATCAGTCTTTGAGGTTTACATGAAAGTTGTAGATCTCAAAGTTTTCTTTCCAATGGTATAAAAGCGAACCAAATTCGATACTTGTGGTATCAAAGCGTGTCAAGTATAAGGTCTCAGCAAGGTAAGTGTCTCGGGAATGGGCCTCAGCAGGGCTCACCTCCCGGGACAGTCGGGCTCCAGGAACGGGATCCGACAAACACTGAGTATTGGTGGGTGTGCACGTTAGTTTGGCCGACTAATGATGTCACACATGCTTGTTTTGGCTTATTTTAATATTGGTTTCTCTATCGAGGTTTGATTAATACATATGATGTTTTCATACTTTGGTGTACTGGAACTGGGACTTATGTTTATCGGATGGGTGAGTCATAGGTTGGGCTCCTGTGTTTTATGTGTGCTATATATCTGTATTCACTCTGTAGGTTATCTGCGTTGTCTTGGAATAAATCAATTCCATATGTGAAATATGCTTATCCTGCTCACTGAGTACCTAGTGTACTCACCCCCTCCGCTTTCCAACCATGCAGGTTAATTTAGTGAGCTAGAAGCTCTGTGAGGATCGTGCGGTTTTTTTATATTTCCGTGATGTTTCCGCACGTAGGTAGTTTCCTGTTTGTACTTTTGTTGTCTAGTGGCTCATGAACTATGTTTATGTAAATATGTTTTATGATTTTGTGGGTTAACTTTTGATTGCCTTGCGTTATGTAAAAGATTTTATGTATGAATTTTGATACTGTTGTTGAGGTTGTTTTGAGTTAAGATTGCCTGGAGTTGAGACTATCTTGAGTGGACTAGAGAGTCCTGAAGTTGTGACTAGATGTGAATATAGAAGTGTGTTTAAACTTGTTTACAGGTTTTTGGGATTTTTAAAAATACAGTCGTTATGTTGCCCAAATTTTTCTAAAAAAATATTTAAAAAAAGAAAGAAAGAAAGAGATATTTCGTAAGCCTTGCATAGTCGAATTAAGGATACTGCGAGTATCCTTAGCCCGAGTATGCGGCGGTTGTCATGGGCCCGAAGTGGTACCGGGTTGTGACAATAAATCATAAGTAGTATTAAAATATAACAATTCTTATATGAGGTACTTTGAAGATCTCAAGTTAAAGATACTTCTGATTGAGTTATCATTGACTATAATAGGTCATAAGTAGAATCAAAATATAACTATTCTTATATGGGATACTTTGAAGATCTCAAGTTAAAGAAACATTTTTACAATCATCACAATAAGAATTTTCATAGACATACGAGTAATGTTTCAAATGGAATTCTCATATGGGATTAGTTTAATAAACTTGTTCTGTAATAAACACCAACACGTTTATTTAAGTATCTCTATATTTTAGTTTATGAGATCAACTAATTCATTAATAAGAAAGAAACATAATGGGTGTCAATCTTTTTACACTCTATTAATATCTATTCTTAATAGAACAATAATTAAGAATAATTTATGAATAATACATAAATGCAATATGAATCTTATAATTACAATCTCATCATAATTTATTTACAATGTAAATTTATCTCATAAACTTCATCATATTTGAAATAATTAAATCGTTAATCAATTCGCAGACTATCCCCAAATTTTTCTTCGCACAAGTGAATAAAAATCACAACTGCAAAATAATGAAAAACACCGACGTTTGGTAACGCAGTTCAGCACACCTTGCCTACGTCTGCGGGGCCCTCACCTAGATTAAATTCTTTCACTGTAGTTCCCAAAAATTACACAAGATTGATCTATCGTGAAAGACCCAATCTATGTAACCGACCCACAGCCTAACTACCAGTGAAAGATCTTCACGCCTAATAACACGACCAACTCTTGTTAACCTCATCAGAGGATTTTTCAAACTATTTCTATCCAAGAACAAAGACAAATAACACAAGACGACAATAAGAACATAACTAAAACTTTTCTCCCAAAACGTCTAGTGACAGCACCAGCCTTCTTAATACTACAACCATCAAATAACTTAACTAATCCAGCAACAACGTCGACTACCCATCATGCTTGAACTGATTTCTGGTGATAAAAGAACACGTGAATATACTGCTGCAAAAGCCTTAAGAAAACCAACAAAATCAGAAGATAAAAACTACCAACAACACAGCAGCACCCTCACAAGCCATATATCACACGATTTTGTTCACACATAAAAGAACAACAATTTCAGCTGCCGCAATCAATAATACCACCAGTGTGTACAGCCAAGAGTACCTTCAAACACACATGCTACTAGGTTTTTTTGATAGAGTCATCGTCAAACGTGGACACACCTAGATCTTTTTCAACGATTACTCTACTAATCCATATCATATCCAAAAAAGAAATTTTCAAATCAAGAACCCAATTCCTACTCAAAATCTCCATCATATAATGTCGAATTTAAGTCAAATCTTCAAGATATATGGTATATCCCATCATATCCAATAAAAATGCCAAAAATAAATATAGGATTTATTTAAAATAAATCCTAACAATATATATCTAATATATATAAGATAAATAATATCTTTAAATAATTAAATAATTAATTAGTTGTACGATATAAACCAACAATATATAATCAAGAAAATGTTGATGACAGCAAAGATTGTCGCTTCGAGAAACTTGGAATCATTTTAAACGTCACTTTCAAGGGATAACACTAAAAATAAATAAAGTTGATTTTCTATGATAGTTCAGAAAATGTCAGAAATATTGTAAGCATGAAATTAGTTGGCTTACTAAATTTTGTGCTATTGTCAATATAACATATTCTAAGATCAGCTTCCATTAAACCTTCTGGTTTCCTTTTCAATTCTTTCATGTATTCTTATCAACTATAATCACACATAATCCTAGACGTTATTACATGTGTTTAATTGCACATTTTAACAAACAAGCTCAATGAGTCAATTCATATAACGGTTGGCATATTCTAATGACATCCAACAGTTTGGATACTACAGTGGCGACAATTTTCCAAACTACGAGGCCCAAGCTACTGCGTTTCACGAACACATTGAAGTTGATAGAAGCTGAGTCTGGACAGACTCCAAGGATCTGGACTAATATACAAATTCAAGCAGGGATTGGCATCTAATTTTGTCAATTAGATCCTTGATGAACTCATTACTTCGGCTTTGGTCAGTGCTATGTTGTAGATCCATCCATCACCTTCCCGCTTTTTGTTTGACTTTCAGGCTCCATTACACTATTTCAAGCCAGTCACCAGGTGCATGAGATAAATTGCAGAGCTTCAACAATAAATTCTTCGCTGTTTTAATATATTTGCAGTCAAATAATAGATGTTTAGGTGATTCCAGTGATGCCTTACAGAAAGTGCACCAAGTTGGTAGTATGAGGTACTTAGATGATTTCAACTTTGACTACCAGATTCTGTGCTAATCTACTTTACCCATTATGAGGGAATTCATCATGCAAGTCTAGAACAGATTAAATTTTCATCCAAAGAAGGGTTGCCGTCTGAGCTGGAAAGACCAACAAGACAATGATGTGCGCGCCCGTGCTATTTCTGCAACTATACCTAGCTTAAATTAGTGGTATGGTGCAAAACATTAGCATGTTATGAATAGAATCTTATCAGAAATATGAAAAATAAAAGCTAAAAAATCTTCAAATAAGTTCATCCATTCCTCTGATGACTATTATTGAAACTGCTCCATACGAAAACTCAAGGGCTTGGAAAGCTACAACTTCATACGAGATATACAAGGAATTACAAATCCAAGTACCTAAATATTGAAAGGGGGAAAAACAGATGCTATAACATTTCCAAAGAGTATTCGTGAATGAATTCCATCATAGCTGTCACATCATAGTTTTTCCCTCGACATGACATCCATTCTGATCCAAAGACCAAAGAAAGGCAAAATACACTACAACAACAGACATTATAAACATATAAAACAGCTTTGTATAACAAAGAAGTTCTCCATGGAAGAACTTCAACCAACACTTTTGCCAGATTTAAGACAAAAGCTCAGATGTCTGCACTCCCGCTTCTCTAAATGAGAGAAAATATGTATACATACATATAAGATCTTACATCATGGCTCCAGTTTCAAAGAAACAACCCGGCACTGTCTGTTGCGTTTTGCAGCTTTGACAAAGACTACTGAGAGGCAGGAGGGAGCCCACCATGGACGGCGAACCTTTTGCTCTCCTTTTAGGCAAGCAACTGCAATTAATTCAGTATCAACACATTTACTCTGATAAAGCCTATTTGTAGACACAGGGATTGAAAGAAGCTTGTCTAGCAAAAGAATAAGCAATTTCTCATTGGAAAAAAAAAAAAAAAAGCAACTTAACTACTATCAAACCGTGAGAAACACAAGTGAATTAGCACACTATTCTAGTTAAAAAATTTTACCACTACTTGATGCAACAAAAGAAAACTAAATTTCTTTTCTGGAAAAGGAAAGTATTTCTATGTTGATCTTTCCTCATGAGTTTAGAGTTTGGATCTATTGAGCAATAATAAGAATTCTTATTAAATAAGATTAAAACTTTATTTTGCCAGTTTAGTAGGTTTTCTTGTTCCATTAGGATTAGAGTTTCAAGACTTTTCTATATATATGTTACGTTTCTAACGTTTAAGAAATAAGAACATAGAATAAATTTTTAAACACGATTTTTTTTCTCTCTAAGAGTGGTTTCTGAACTCTAGAAGTGATTTCTACAAAACTATTGGTGTGATTCCAATAGCTTTGTCTGTTTCAAATCCTACATATTTTTTCTAGTTCTTGATACAAACCCTAGGAGTGATTTCTAGACCTATCCCTTATTTCAAAGATTTTAGCCCTAGCTCAAAATTCCAGTAACCCTATTTTCAGTTTATATCTGTTTTATCATTGTCATGTCCTCTATTTCCAATCATGCACATAACAGAATGAGTATAATGAATGCAAAGCTCATGACACTTAAATATATATAATATGTGCCAAGCATTGCCAGCCAAGTTGCCCAAAAACTGATGCTCTAGTGACTTGAAAGGCTAACAACTGGTTAATTGTCAAAAAGAGATTGCTACAAGTGTAAAAGGATGCTTCTTGGACAAAATTGAAACACACGATACTACTAAAATTTATATGGCATTGTGTTTATAAATCAAATTGTTCATTGCGTTGAAGAAATCAAGAAGCGCATTCTTTAGAAAAGGTTATGATGCATAGAAAAATCACATTGAAGATGTATATTACAACATAGCAATATAATGAGAAATTCCATAGCGTAAGAAGTGCAATAGAAGATGTTGAAAATATATGTAGGTGTCATACTAATAAAGTTTCTCACAACCAGGAAGCAATCTAAAACTTTTTACAGAATCGCACACAACTACGAACTTGATTTTTGAATGATACACCAATTATGGCTAATTCTCGACACACGAGAGAGAGAGAGAGAGAGAGAGACATATTTTGGGGGGAGAGGGTGAGGAAGGGAGGAGAGAAAAGGTGGGTGAGGATAGCATGGACAGGACATACACGCACACATAAACAGAGGGAGAGAGAACCTTTTATTCGTCTTAGTTCCTTGCAGAGTGTGATGAAATCTCCCCACTTCATGTGACATCGCCTTATAAACCGTAGAATCTGTTCAGTTGTGAACATTGACATGCCCTCTAGATATTCTCCATTAACACCATTTTCTTTGAAAATCTGCCGATAGCTACCCAGATTTATTTCCTCCAACCATAAACCAACATCCTAAAAAACAAAAAGTTAGGCACACTCCATTAAACAGGCACAAAAGCCAGAAATTGCTGCTTTCCCAAAATGTTTCTACAGATAAATGGAGCAAAAGATTCTCTTTCATCTCTACTTCAAATAATGCTTCTATAATTGACAATCTTCCACAATCTTCCAAACAAGTCCAAAATCAGTGCAGACTCATTAGCAACCATATAGGAATGATGGTGTTTGCAATTGCTCATTACATGCATGTCCGCAGAAGCACAAGCACGTAAAATATGCACCAAGCACATCATTTTACATTAATTCAAGAAAGAATGGCAATTTGGTTCACCATTATCTATCAAAGCTTATCCCAACACATTAGGAGTTGCATAAAGTGCAAATACACAGTTGACAAGTAACTGCTATGGCACATTACAATCAATGTAAGAAGATGCTCCCTCCAGGAACACTAATGAGCTACAAAATAAGAGCATACAGAGCTTACGCAGCTGCAAAGCTAAAATTTTGACCCAGCTTTGGAAAAATGACAAGGCATGAAAATTACCATCATACTTGTAGTAATTTTTAATATGGAATGTTACCCAACTTCTGTAGTGGGAACTACGAGTTCCATATCTCCACCTTATTGAGTAATAAGAGAACAGATCAAGGGAAATATAAACGAGGTAAACAAAATAATTCAACTACAAGTGTATATATTCTGGCGTGTCTAATGTAATAGATGACTACAGCTGGAAATTTGGCAAGAAATACCAAAAGACCTTAATACAGTACTCAACCGAATGAAAAACAAAAAGGCTGAACCATGTAGTCTGAAACCAACAATTTCTGGTAACAGATTAACCTGTCACGTATTAAAGAATGCGAAACAACCGAATGAAGGTGTGTGCTGAGCTGCTCCCAGAACGACAGCACCTCAACCTTTGACAAGTTTGGTAGAGGACATGAAACCGAAGCAACTCTTACAATATCAATTCCTTTTTACTTATTTCAAATTTTATTTTACATTATTATGTAATATGAAAATCTTCTATTTAGTTTTTTTATTGAAATTCTTTTAATGCAGACTATAATACAATATAAACACTATTCAGTATATAATAATTAATTACACAGCAACGTATACTAAAATAAGTTGGCAAACATTTAAAAGAATATCTTCTTTAGAGATTTCAATATTTATATAATGTTTTATCCAACTTCTAAACTATGAGCACTTGTTCTAATTAATTAGACTAGACTTGCAGAATTTATGAGAATACCCTCCATCTCTCCCTCCTCCTTTCCACGTTGGTCTAACTTCTTTCCATTTTAAGCTGTGATTGTTTTCCAAAAAGTCAGGCTGTAGTATAAGGTTAAATTATAAAAAGAGTGTTTAAGTGATTGTAAATTGCATTGAATATCAGCATAGCTAGTTTCAAGCGATTATCATTTATGTCTTTACTTTCTGATTGCTAAGTATATGATTTCAGTCAAGGATATGAATAATAAGGAAACGTCAAATGCACAAATAGGAGTCTGAAAGGTTAGGTGGACGTTCAAGATTCTGCAACATTTGTGATCTACCTTCGTTTAAGCTGGTTTGGTGATAAATTCCCAATGGTAAAGCTTTTCATGGCACCTTAAGTTACTAAACAGTACTCAATTTGGTAACATAACCTTATTACATGAATCTAATTTATCTGAATAAATATAACAAAAACCCCCCTTCAGCATTTTGCTATTCAAGGATTAAGGATTCAATAATGAACTGATCACACTAAGCTGGGTATCAATTATGCACAACTTGACTCTAGAAATTCTCATCATCCTCTTTACCAGTATTTTGATAGGCATGGATAGAAAAAATATAGTCAATTTTAATTGTATTAAAAATTTCCAAATAGGTTAATTAAGCTGCGCACAAGAACTAGCATAAAATGCACAATTAGATGAAAGAACACAGAAATGAGCAGGGACATTCACAGAAAGTTAGCAGAGGGAATAATGCGTTCAAAGTAGCAAAATCTGTAGCGGATCTAACACAAGATCCAATAACAAGTAAAATAAGGGATTGATTGATTAGGTTTTACCTCACCAGTCCAAATGAAGAAATCAAAAGAGGTTCAGGACGCATACAACAAAAATTATCCAACCCACTCCACTTTTAGAGATTCCAATATCAGGTGATTGCTCAACAAGCCTAACAGAAGTGATATTAGTAGTTTCTCATGAAAAGAAAGAAAAGAAAACTTACAAAGGCTGCCAATGATTATCTCAAAAGTAAACACATGATGCTGAACTCACAATGCACGAAAGGAAGTGACCAGCATTTCAGGACATTGTGCATGGAAGTGCATAAAAGTAAAAGAAGAGGAACAGAAACTAGAATTAGTGCGAAAAAAAAACCCAGATGAAATTCGTCGCCGCATTGGAAATACCAGATGAAAAAAAAAATACCCCTCACCCAATCAAAACCCATCACCCAATCGAAACAATACAAATAACTTACCTAGAATCACGTACTGGTAGAACGCTGGAATCACGAACTGGAGAAGAGAATCATGTATTTGAAGAAGTGGAAGAAGTTTGGGGAGGGAGGCTTATGTTGCAGACGTCGAAGATTAGTTATTCTGCCTTTATTTCTAACGAAACACAGATTTAATAATATGCTAGGAATGGAATAACTATTGCAACGAACCAAACAGCCCGTGAGAGTCGGAATCTTCTCAACGTCTGAAGTTGATGATAAATTAGCTTGCCAAAGACTTTTGTTCATTAGCACGTTTATTAAGAGAGTAATAAATGTCCGGATTGATTAACTAACTATGTCAGTTATTTTAAGGTCGATGTTACTTTTTTTCCTTCTTAACCAGTTGGGTGCCACCACATTTTATTAGAGGATTTGTCGGAAATTCCCTCAGCTTATTGTGTAATTTCTTGTTCTGTCTTCCTTAACAAAAAAGAAAAATTAGCTTGCTAAAGTGTACGACAATCAGTATTGGTCAGACTTAATAACAATGTCAGTAAAACTTTTTCTTTTTACTCTATAGCTTTAGTGCTTTACATGTTTTTATAAACTAGTTGCAAGACCATACTTTTGATGTGATTGAGTTGAACTTATTTACATTGCAAGACCTGGCTATGGAAAAAGGTCCGTATCATAGGATATTTGCGGGAACGTCTCTGACGCTAGAAAAGGATACTTGGACATAAGTGAAAAGAGGATAGGCCCGTAAAACTCCATTATCCATAAACCTGAAGAGACCAGTGGCTGTGGTTGTAAGAGAACGAGAGAGGAGCTGTGTACTGTGTGACTAATGGTAACAGATGAGTTCGATATCTCAAAGTGTGTTGATGGCACTGACTGTTACAGTGAACAAGTATACTTCGTCCAACGTTCATGCAGTTCATAGAAGAGAAGGCAATAGACCCTCTACAGCTTCTTCAACAACTGCCACCGAAATTGGAAGAAGAGGTATTCTCCTAGCTGCTATGGTTGGTGCTTATCCGGTCAGTGACTCCAAGACTGAGCTTCTCAA
Organism: Erythroxylum oxycarpum; assembly: GCA_025629785.1. Taxonomy (NCBI): domain Eukaryota; kingdom Viridiplantae; phylum Streptophyta; class Magnoliopsida; order Malpighiales; family Erythroxylaceae; genus Erythroxylum; species Erythroxylum oxycarpum. The sequence goes on along the minus strand of JAOTAZ010000009.1, from coordinate 8,414,755 downwards.
AAGTAACAGTCCATTTTTTCTTGTTCTTATTGTTCTTAAAATCACACTAGTAGTTGGTGGTGCTGTTGGAAGTTGCCATTTTTAGTTTTGCTCATGCTAGTATGATACACACTTGTGTTTAGTTCCCAATTCATTAAACCTTATCTTTCGGTCATCAGAATATCTGAAGAAATCAGAGGAAAACAAGACCAAAAATGACAAGGAGGTATGACATACAATATGGTGTGAAATGGCTGTGTTCTGGAACATCACTGCCCACCAATGATTCGGCTTCCCCAATTAACAGTTGATGTTTTTGTTGTTTACAGAGATTGGATAGCTATTACAAGCGGAACTACAAGGATTACTTTGACTATGTGGAGGGAGCTTTGAAAGGGAAGAAGGAGCAGGATCTAACTGAATCAGAAAAGGGTATTATAGATTGGCTAAAGAATAATAAATAAAAGCAGATTATTATATCCTCAAGAACATAGCGATGGTTTCTCTTTTGTTATCAACCAATATTGCCAAGCTCTCTCATCTGCAAATTACATCTTTTCTTCACTGTTCCTTTTCTGCCCATTGCTCCTTTTCTCAACTTCTCTGACACGAACACATGCAATCCTTACAATTAATTTATTATTAGCACCAAGCTATGTGATTCTATCTCACTACATCTTGCCCATGTTTGTAAGTCCTTTATTGTATAAACAAGGACATGGAATGGACATGTGATTCTTCCATTGTTCATTACTTTTATGCGACTATTTGAATATTTATGCAGTTGATGAAGGAACTTGGACGATGTTATGGTTACAAATATGCATTCTTCTTTTAAGGTTCAAGAAAATTGTATTCTTTCGGGGTTATGATGTAAAAGCTCATATAATGATGTAGGTGATTACCGGTAATGTCAGTTATAACCTAGTTCAATGCTAGTATAATCGAGGTTTATTTAGTGTCCATTTAAAAAATAACAACTATAAATTGTCTCCTTATCCAAAAAAAAATGTATTTGATGTAAAGTAACAAAGGAGTGAAGTTTAAACGTTCTTTGAGAGTCACTAGCTTCATTGATGTAGAAAATTGCGTAGGAGAAAAAGAAATGAAAGGTGCAAGTATATTCTTAAACTGGGAGCACTGACTTAAATTCATTGAAATGTAAATCTTACATTTATAAATAGGCAGTAACAAACCACTAATAGATCACTACCCCATGATCTTAGAAATATGACATAATGTAAACCACTAACAACATAATCAACAACTTAAAAACAAGAAAATAACGGTCCTAGAAAATAGGAACTAACTCCTAGTTTTACCAGAAACCTAAAACACGTTTCAACACTTCTCCTTGCTTTGAGACCAGCAGACTCCAAGTGTTGCTCGCAGCTTATCAAACTTGCTTACAAGCAAAGGCTTGGTAAAAACATCTAATTTGATCTCTAGTTTTGCAATGAATCAAAACAATTTCACCATCTTTCTGAACATCCCTTCAAAAGAACAACTTAATGTTGAAGTGCTTGGTTTTGATATGGAACAATGGATTGTTTGAAATGCCAATGCCAGCTTGATTATCTACTTTGATCTTTGTGCCTTCTTTTTACTCCAATTTCAAATCAAATAAACTTTTCGTCATCCATAAAGCTTGACAGTTGAGGCAATAAACTCTACCTCAACAATGGATTGAGCAACAATCTCTTGGAACTCCAAGAGAAAAATCTTGGACCAAGTGTAAAATAGTAACTTGATGTGCTCTTCATATCATCAATGTAACCATTCCAGTGACTATCTGAATATCCAACTAGCTTGAACACCTTGCTACTTGTGAACTAAACACCATAATCATAAGTTCCTTTGACATATCTTAACACTCTTTTGGAAGCCTTGAGATGATTTTCAGTTATACAGTACATAAAATGAGATAAAACACATACAACATTTAAGACATCAGGTCTAGTTGTATATACCAGACAACCAATCATGCTTCTAAAGTAGGCTTCATTAACTTTGGTAGCTCCATCTTCCATGTTGAGTTTCTCCTTTTGATTCATAGGAGTATTTATTTCTTTGCAGTCTTCAAGCTTGATTTTGTTTAGAATATTTTTAGTATATTTCTGCTAACATATAAAGATTTTATGTTCTTCTTATATGATTTCCATTCCAAGAAAGAAAGTCATAAGTCCAAGATCAGTCATTTCCAAAAATTCAATCATTTTTTGTTTGAACTTTTCCTCAAGTTTTGTGTTATTCCTTGTCACCAGTAAATCATCCACATAAAGAGAGACAATAAGAATATAAGCTCCTTTCTTCTTGATGTACAAAGTTGATTCAAAAAGGCTCTTCTCAAATCTCAAGTTTAGCAATTGTTTATCTATTATACTGTACCAAGCTCTTGGAGCCTACTTCAAGCTATAAAGTGTCTTTTTAAGAAAATAAACTTTGTCCTCTTCCCCCTTCTTTGCATAACGTTCAGGTTGCTCTACATAAATATCCTCCTACATAAAACAATTCAAGAATGCAAACTTGACATCAAGTTGATAGATCTATCAATATTCAACTTTTTCTAAACACCCACTTGGCTTATTTTGAGGTCTATCCACTTACTCCTAAGTGTTGTTTTTCTCGATCATAGAGAGCCCCTCCTGCACTACAGCTACCCAATGTTGGTCTAGCTTGGCTTCAGCATAGCTTGTAGGTTCACATAAGGTAATATTGCACCTCTGGTAAATATCATCAAGTGATCTATTATTTCTAATAGGAACATCATCCACAAGTTCATCTTGAAGTAGCTCAAATTGTTGCTCTCTCTTTAGAGCCAAACTCTTCTGACCATTCCAAAACCATTCTTTCTCTTTCACAAAATGAACATCTCTACTTATAACAATCTTTCCAGTTTGAGGATGGTATATTTTATAGGCTTTTGAAAAAGTACTATAGCCTATAAAAATTCCTAGAAACACCTTTTTATCAAGCTTATCTCTCTTTATCTGTGGAACATAAGTAAAACACAGACATCCAAACACTTTAAGAAAGCTCAGAGATGGTTTATGACTATACCATGCCTCAAATAGAGTTTGATCCTGCATTGCTCTTGTGAATAATCTATTTTGTAAGAAAATTGCAGTATTTTCTGCTTCTGTTCATAACTTCTTTGGCAGATTCTTGTCATGGAACAAACTTCATGTCATCTCTAGAATAAATATGTTCCTTCTCTCACTTTCTCCATTCTGTTGTGGAGACTATAGAGCAGTTAACTGATGTTGGATGCTTGCCTCATCAAGTAACTGATTGGAGGCTTTAGAGGTGTATTCCCTTCATTATCAAACCTAAGAGTTTGAATTTTGCAGCCACTTTTATTTTTAGCCTTTGCTTTAAAACACCATAACACTTGAACAACCTTTGACTTATGGTTTAGAAAATATATCCAACGCATGTGTGTGAAATCATCAATAAATATAACATAGTAGAGATTACCATTTAAAGAAGGTGTTCTTTGTGGTCCTACTACGTTAATGTGCATCAGCTACAGCTTCATTGAAGCTCTTTAGGCTACTTAAGGAAATGACTTTCTCCCTAGCTTGCCATACTAACATGATCCACATTTTGAAATTTCAGGATCAAGATCTGGCAGCCCTTCAACCATCATTTGGGCTTTATTTCCAGCAATCCATGATGATGATAGTGCTCAAGCCTTTTAGGATTTTCTTTAATTCAAAAAACAATCTGCTCCTCCTCCATTGGATTTAAGGTAAAGCTCTTACCCTCCATTTTGATCTAAACATATCGTGACCTCCAACATCTTGGATTAAACAACTATTACCCTCAAACACTATTTTATAACCTTCATCCACTGACTGATCAACACTGAGTAGATTTTGATTAATTTCTGGAACTTATAACACATTATGAATGATTTTTGTACCTGAGCAACTTGAGATTGCAACAGTGCCCTTTCATTTCATAGTGATATAATCACCATTGCCAATTTTGACTTTAGAGATGGTGGTGTTCCTCAAGTTTCTGAATAGGCCTTTGTCATATGACTTATGGCTAGTACAACCACTGTCAATGAGCCATGCTTCATTTGACTCTAAACTAGAAAAACATGCGGCAACAAACAGTTGATCTTCCACCTCTTGCTCAGCAACTTTTGCTTCATCATTATAACATCCCAGACCACCTGCCCATCGCTATTGTCTACTTTAGGTTGGCTCCTCGAGCCAAACCCCTCACAGTTTTGCTCTTCCCCGCTTGGGAAGACACGTCTTAAGGCGAGAGGTATCCATACCCTTATAATGTGTATTTTGTTCCCCCTCTCCAATCGATGTAGGATCTCACAATCTCCACCCCCTTAAGGCCCAGCCTAGATAGCACAACAGCTCGAGTACCGACTCTGATACCATTTATAACAGTCTAGACCACCCACTCACAGATATTGTCCGCTTTAGGTTGCCCCTCGGGCCAAACCCCTCATGGTTTTGCTTTTTCCATCTTTGAAAAGATCGGTAGGCGGGTGGTCTGGGCTGTTATAATCATGCTACTAATCTTTGTTCTTGCAAATGACCACCTAATGCCCCATTTGATTGCATTTTGAGCACTTAGCATTAGGTATTCTCCAATACTTGAAATGATGATGTGATTTTCCACCACAATGTTGATATAGAGGAAAAGACTTCTTATTACTAGACTTTTCCTTATTTGGTTGGCCTTGAAATTTCTTTTCTTTCTCCTTTTTGTTGTTGTCAACACCTTTTTAGTGCTTAACTGGAAATGCACCTTCAACATCTTCTTCGATCCTCAAGGATCTTCTTTGCTCCTATGCTTGTGTAAAGCACTTAACAATTCTGTTAAAGAAATCTTTGGCATATCCATAGTATTTTCTAAGGATGCAATTGTTGTTTCAAACCTATCAGGTACTGTAATAAGGATTTTTTTCAACAATCCTTGACTTTAGTAAAGATGAGCTAAGTAGACTGATCTTACTTACTATGTTAAGCAGCCTGCCAGTGTACTCTTTAATGGTCTCTGTCCTTTTCATCTTCTGTAATTTGAAGTCATGCACCAAATTTAGTGCTTGCACCCTATGAATTCTATCATCTCCTTCGTACTTAATCTTAAGAAAATCCCATATTTCTTTTGTTGATTGAAGAGACATGAGACGCGTGAAGATAGTAGATGATACTGTAGCAAGCAAGTAGGCCTTTACCTTGGATTTTCTTGTCTTCTTCTTCTTATGTGTCTTGATTTGAGCCACGGTGGGATTAGCTGGAAGTGCAGGAGCCTCATAGTCCTCCACTGCTTTCTTTAGGTCTAAAGCCTTCAACCAAGTTTGTCTCCATATGAACTACCCACATCTTGTAGCTCTGTCCATCAAAGATTATGCGAAGTAACAACATAAAAACTAGATTCAAACTCCATAAGTAGTCATGCAAATCCCTTAAGAAGAGAGCTACGATACCAACCGTAGAAAATAAAATAGGAGAAAATAAATGAAAGTTGCAAGTACATTGGAAGTAGAATTGATTTAAATTCATTGAAATGCAAATCCTACATTTATAGATAGGCAGCAACAACCCACTAACAGATCATTAACCCATTGCTTGACAAAATCTACAAGTGCAAAGAGTTGTTCCTAGTACCTACAAATTGAGTATTCCAAGGTTGTCTCCCACAATGATTAAAAGACTCACCACCGAATTAATCTTAATTACTTGAATGAAATTGAAAATAAAAATAAAAGATGATTGGATTTGCGTAGACAGTACATTGTAAATACTAGAAAATAACAAATAGGGATAATTTGATGATTTGAACTTAGGGGTTTAGGGTTCACCCACTCAAGAGATTGATTAATACATTATGAAATTGATTGAATGACAGGTTATAATAACAATTGCAAAACTTTACTCATATTCTCTCTTAAGACATATAAGAATATTTGAATAGTTGATTACCATCTCTCAATGTGCAACGTAACTACTCAAATTCATAAAGAACAAGCAACCGTAAGTAATCACACTAGCTTAGGATATCTCTATCTCTAAATCTAATATGTTTATCTTCTTAGGGCATAAATCATACTTCACCTCTCAGTTCATCATATGATTCCTAAGATTGCATCTGTGATGATCAAGCATAGAGACAACAGTGAAATGAAAGAGAGATAAACATAACCCAAGAACTTTCATTCAACACCAATAAATCCATAAATACAAATCAATATGCCAAATAGGCTACATCCCTTACCCTAAATGAGATTTAGTTCCAGAACATAATAAAATAAACCACACACATAAAGATGCTCAACATTCAAGAAAGAGTAAAGAGAGAAAGTAGAGAGAACACAAAATAAGATTGCTTCCAATGCTTGGCTTAATCCTTTAAAACTTCTTCTTTGCCTCTTTTTCAGTGCCTCTGGTGATGCTGCCGCCTGCAACCAAATATCAAAAAAATTACTTCCATTAATACAAATTAATGTAGTAGTGGTAAGTGGATATCGTTCTCACGAGAAATTTTTAACGGTAGATGTTAGCGAGTTCAAACGGCACAATAACGAAAATAAAAGAGGGGTTTGTCCAAACATGGCAATAATAGAAAATCAAAGGGAAAAATCACAAATCAAAACAATAATTAAATTTGAAAATTCAATAGGAAAGATACCCTGGTTTCAGGTCACCGATGTTACCATGCTATTATGGATCCCCGACATAAAATTGCAATCATTAATAAACATTCATTGGGAGAAAGTTTCTCTTAAGTATAATGACTAAAAACATGTATCCTAACATTCTTATTAAACAATAACCTAGATATGATCATAAACGTAATTGAATAATAGCATTAAGAATCAAGAACCAATGAGCAAGTGAAAGACATGTACGACATGCAATCAATCAAGCGA
>JAOTAZ010000009.1:8376272-8389813 GCA_025629785.1 Erythroxylum oxycarpum | reverse complement strand
ATTATCAATACATCTGATACCGCCATTAAACGAAATTTTTCCTGACAATTTTCTTGACGGAAATAAAATTTTCATCGGTAATTTGCAACAGTTTTTTTTTGTAGGTAATTTTTCATTGCTAATTTTTGCCTTTTTTTTGTAGTGAATCATATAAAAGAAATTTAATAAAATTCAAATATCTCTTTTAATTTTTATCAGATTTTTAATAATAATACGATACACTAATTTTTTAGTCCTTTAATTTATGGTAATCTCGATCTTTATAATTATCAAACATATGATAATTTCCATGCACTAGAAGTTAAGCGGCCCGACGGTTGGTGGTGTGGTGGCAATAATATGTAGAATACAAGTACAATTGAAATAGGAAAAGCGCATAATTCCAGCAATCGATATCCTTCAACAATAATGACACAAGTGATAAAGTGGACAAAACTCCTTTATACAGAAATACTGTGTAATATAAAATAACGCACTGTAATTATATGGTCCATTTGCAACGTCCAAAAATAAGATGAAATTGCTACGTAGAAGAACAATCGAGATGGACATGCTTGTCACCAGTGCTGGATTGGTCCGATCATGTCTTCACTGTGGGAGTACATGGAGAAGATTATGATGTTACTCACTGGACCTCACCACCATCTTCACTCAATCAAATACCTTAGACTAAGGTAATGAATTCTCAATTTATGCCATATTTCTTTTTAAAATTACAATATTCTACCATATATTACGATTCTTATGACCTTCAATATTCAGAAGACCCCGATTAATACTCGGTGGTACTAGTTGGTAGTCAAAATATCGGTATTTACTGAGGGCAAAGGTATTTTTATCATAATATTTTTTTGATAAATTATATTTATGTTGTACAAAATTGTTAGAGCACAAAATTAATTGGTGTGATATTATTAGTATGATATTATCTACAACAATACCATCTAGGAGCAAATTTAGATAATAGTAATACACTAACATGAACTTAACCATAAAATCTTATATGGTAGTCTTTCCATTTGAACATTACAATCTATATATGTAAGAATATGTTATTTTGGAGGTTCCATTAGGGAATAAGGTGTTAGTTTATGCTCTCATAATCAATCAATTGGTTGAAATTTTATGTATGATATTATTATTTTAATTAATAAATATATTCTTTATTCTTATGTATTTTGTTAATTACATTTAATACTAAAGGTAAATTTCCTTGAATGATACTTTCTAATTAAAATTATGAAAAGATGATAATTATGAAGTATTATTCTAAATTGTTCTTAGTTGTAATTATATTAAAACAAGATATTTATGAAATAGTAAAATTAACACATGTTATGTTTTTTTATTACGAAGAAAGTAATTGATATCATAAATTAAAGTACGAAGATGTTCAAACAAACGTATAGTTGCTTATTAGAGAATAAGTTCACTAAACAAACTAGATTTTGAAAATCTCAAATGAAATAGTACTTACGTGTCTGTGAATTTCCTTATCATGATAGTTGTATAATTAATATTTAGATTTGCGACTATCAAAGTATCTCATGTGAGAATTACTGTGTTTTGATACACTTATAGCTTATTCTATTTATGGTAACTTAGTTGGTAGTACTCGGATACAATATGAACCATATAGAGATAATTAAATAAGTCAATAAATGATTTATCACTCCATAATATTTAGAAAGAATATCTCACAGTTTTTTATTAGTAGTAATTTACAAAATTTTCTGGTCATAAAGAATTGACATTTAAAAAGATATTTTAAATATATATTATCAATTAATTACTAATTAGTAAAAACAAACATGATTAGATTTAATAAGAGTGGACACTATATCTATACTCTATGCCCAATTAGAGCATTAAATAATGAAATGATTAAATTGTATATCATAACCATCAAAGACATGCTGAGTCAAATCACTTTAATATATATAATATTTGAGTACTCATAACATGTTGTTAGATGCTAATCATAATTTATGATTATAGATTATAAATTGTTTAATTAGAGAATTAAAGATAAATTAGGATAAGTTTAATTTACCTAATTCAAATTTATAATCATTGCTAACATATTAGAAAAATTAATTGGTCACACATAAAAATCAGTTAAAAGAGAAAAATCAATTTAACTTAAGTTAAACTTAATTGTGAAGTTTAAGAAATTTCATATATTAAATCTAAGTTTTACGCTGTAGATACCGTTATAGGCTAAATGCTTGGATAACTCTTGGTTAATATATCGAAAAGGTTTAAATAAAAATTTTGAATTGAATATGAAACTTTAATTTTATAATTCATATTTTTCAAGCTATTTAATTATTGAAATCTGATCGAGAAATCGTACAATTTTAAATTTTTGCTGCGCCCGTAATTCAATCACTATTGGTTTTTCAACACAAGGGTCATGTGAAAAAATTCAATTGATCGCCTTTTAAAATTATATTATATGATGTCCTATTTGTGATTGAAATTCGGATGACGTACGAAAATATTTGATAATTATTCTGGTTCTTGGGTAGTTAGAGATTCGTTTAAAGTTTCATGTGCCAGCTTATACGAGTTGACAGGGGAATGACCTGCCTTAACTTAATGAAGTAGAAAAGTAAACAAGGTTGTCCTACACATTACTTACATGTAATATAACTAACGAAATAGCTTAAAAATAAACATAAACATGACAAGGAAGGAGAAACTGATTAGACTTAACAGAACTGCATAACTCTACATGGTCTCTTTTCCTAACTTTAAATGCAATTCCACTGTTAGCACTTTATTCTGATCGAGGTAGCTCAGACCATTGTAGTAACCGAGGTTATGCAATTGACTCTTAGTTTGCTAATTATATCTCCAAAGAAAAGTTGATTAAAACGAACATTAGAAGATTCTTCAATTCACGCTAGCTATAGAAAGACTCCTTTAAACTATCCACTCTCAAACTAATTCTCACTTACATCGGGTCAGTTTGTAAGAAATAAAGTGCTAGTTAAACAAATTTCTTCATTCTCAGGACTCAAATTTTATTCCAGCATCTTTCAACAAAGCGCCATTAACTCACCTAATACTAAGGGGGTGCTTGCTTGGGGGTAACGGAGAAAAATGTATGGGTATAGAATGAAAACTCATGTTTGGTATCAACAGGAGTAACATTTTCATTCCCCAATTTTCAACAATACTATATACCTGTAGATTACTAAAAGAATGAGATTTATTGTTGGCTATACTCCATTCTCATTCCTTACAACATTCATTCCTATTCTTATTTCTATTACCTTTTGTGAACCATATGCCCCCTAAATTACTCCGTGGCACTAATCAGGCATGGTTGATCTACCACTTCCATAAGAGAGAAGGAAAAGGAACTACTTACCAGTAAAAAGGTCATCCCTCTTTGAATCATCATCATTAGTTGATATAATATTTAAAAAAAGAATTATGAGTGACTTTCAGAAAATAGTCCAATCACAAAAACACCGAAGTTGGAAATTTGGTCTGGCTCCTTGGTACATTTTACTGCAGATGCGAATAATTAGATTCTATGTATCTGCCTCCCGACCAGGACAACAAGAAGAGTGCTTGCATATATAGACACAGCAAACTTACAGAATAGCGGATGAAAAATCAAAATGACTCGTTAGGCCCACAATCACCACAAAGTTAGTTTTCATTAACTTCCAAATGCCGCAAAGTGGAAGTTCTTTCAGGTACACAATATTCTAAGACGACGTCTTCAATCATATACCAAGACTTAATAGTCTTAATTATCTAACTTTGTAATTTTATCATTTATGTTAACTATAAAGCAATAATGTTAAACAAATGTTATTTTTACTTGGAATAAAATAAAAATGTAAGAAAGCTAGTTATATGTTATATGTTATGACAACCAAATAAGATTATAATTTTAATAATATATTTGGTTATTCTTGCCATTTTATTAGAAATAATAGCCTTTAATACTATTTTTGAAAAAATTACTCTAATCTTTCTAATAGATTAGGATCTCATTCAAAGTTATTTTATCATGAGTTTGTTCAACAAAATAACTAAACTTAAATTATTTACATAACAACTTTATCAATCACGTCCCATACGACTCTTAGATCTGTTAGGTGATAACTATTGTCAAAACATATCTTATATGTTATCCCTAAACTTGTCTCTAAATTCATATGATCATGAGTTACAAATCTAAATTATATGAATTTAATTAAGTACGACTCATTAATTTAAGATAAAAATATATTTGGATTAAAAAGTTTTCAGTCACTCAAAAGCCTTGCAAAAAATAAAATTATGGTTTTAAGATTTACTAAAAAAAATATTGTTTATACTATGAGGATACTCTAGAAAGAGAAGCTCCAGCTTCTCTCTAGATTTGCAAACTGTTCATAGTGTTTACAATTTTAGAGCTCTCTAGGATTGCTTCTTCTAACCATGCTACCTAATCCCCTTCCCCCACTTGAGATCTGTATCTGCACCCTTCTACTAGTCCACCTTCATCCTTATGGTATCTGTTTCTATAGCTCCTCCTACTTTGCTTCTGCCTCTTTACCTTTCTTCTTTCTTATATCCTACCTATTAGTTTATTACCCGCTGGACCATCCAAGTGAACTTTCCTGCCTTACTCAAGTCCTCAGGAAAACCTAACCTATTTGTAACCACTATACCCTCTACAGTGGCCTCAACAAGAACACGTAAATTGGCCACCTCTGACTATTCACGTAGCAACTCCAGGATGGGTTTTCCAATAATCATGTTCTCTTAGATTACTAACAGCTACAAGGAAACTTCAATATAGGGACTACCTTCCACTATTAGACAAAGTCCTAAGAAGATTAAAAAAAATGGTGTAATAAGTCATTATCATTTGTTGGTAGAGTCTAGTTGATAAAGTCTACCTCTTTCTATATGTACTAGTCATCGCATCTGTTCCTATCAAAAGAACTCACTAAAGTCTTGGAAAGATTAGTTCAGGGACTCCTATGATCAGAAAAGCATATTAATAAGTATAATGCCAAAGTGGCATGAATTATAGTGTGTAAACCAAGGGATGAAGCGGGGATGGATATTATATCTATAGTCTTTAGCAACCAGGGCTTTATGGCTAAGAGATTGTGAAGACTGATAAAGAGAAAAAGATCTCTTTAGGTTAGATGGGTCCATATGAACTTCTTGAAGGGTAAAAGTATATATGAGATCAATCACAAGCCTTCCTCCTCCTAGTTTATGTCCCAACTGCTTAATGTAAGGAACAAGCTAGCTAATAATTTTAAACGCTTGATGGTAATGGGGAAACAAATTTACTATACTTTGAAAAGTGGAACCTAATAGCCCTTTGAGTAATACTCAACTCATTTTGCTAGAGAGATACCCTATTAATTTAGAAGTCTGATAAGTCAATTTAATTACATATATTTTGGGCATAATTAATTTTAAGGTGTTGAAATTATTATCCGAAATTAATAAAATTGTTCTATAATTGTTTACAGATGGTTTTCAACACCCTAAGGACGAAAAAGGACCAAAAAGACGCAAAAGAATGACAGAATTCCACATCTGCAAAATTTCAGAATTTGTCTCCAACTAGAACACAACCATCCAAGATCTGCTAGACTTCTTTTCAAGATATTTCCCACCAAAATTAAAAGACCAATCAATTTGGATCAAGTCAAATCAAGATAAAGAAGAGATTCAATTGAAAGATGATGCTGGGAGTTGCCGCACATATATATACATGTATTAGGGGGCTGCCTTAGATTAGCAGAGGTTTTAGTGTAGATTAGGTTTAGATCTTTCATTATTTTTCCAGTTATTGCCGCACGTTGATTCTTTGTGTCTTGATTTCTGCTTTCTTGAATGGTACCATCGTATTAACATCGCATATTCTCTTCTTTTTCTGATTTCAACAGTACCGCAATTCCCGACTTTCTCCTTGTTCAACGCACATTCATTCTTCAACGCATATCACATCCAGTTTTTCTTTTGGTTTTATTATTCAACAAATCTTCGTTCTTCGTAGTTTCCTCTTTGCTTTGAAGTTGTTGTTCACGTTACTGCACTCATCATGCACTTATCATCGCACTCTTCATCGTTGCTTGGCTGCCATCAACGTCATCACACATCAGACTTTTCCTTGGTCCACGTATCTAATTGTCCAGCAATACATCAACGTCGCACGTCCTGGAGTCTTTAGCATCATCACTTGCTTTTGTTCTTGTTATTCAATTCTCCAATGCACATCATCTTTTGTTACCAGCATCAACGCACTCTTTCTTTTTCCCTAGGCTGCCTCAATTCATTTAATTAGTTTTCTTGATTTAATTAATTTGAACTTTCCAATTAGTTTAATTCTAGATTTAGGTGCTTTTATTTAATTTAATTTTCTAGTTCTGTTTTCTTGTTTTCAATTTCTGCAAATTTCAATTAGGTATTTTTTTGTTAATTTCATTAAAGACCAGTTATGTAGTTTGTTTATTTTATTATATTATTTCTTTGCTTTCAATTTAATTATGCTTAATTAATTTTCTTGTCGACTTAATTATTTTAATTTGCAATTTTCTTTTATTTCCGTTATTATTTCAGTAAGTGACCAAAACCCCCCTCGTTATTTTTGTTTGAACTAGCTAACCTTTACCGTTAAAGATTCCTCGTGGGAACGATATCCGCTTACCGCTACTACATTAATTTGTTTTAACGGAAGTGATTTCTTTTATATTTAGTTGCAGGCGACAGCATCACCAGAACATGTAGTTAAGCTTCTATCTTCATGTTCTGCTGATATTCTTGATGTAGTAAAGCAAAGCATATTGCACGGTGGAAAATCATTGAATGATTTGGCACCTCTAGCCATCACAGATGCATTCGTTGATAAGGCTGTTGAGATAAATCTTTCTCATGAAAGGTTGCTCACTTAATCTGATGGGAATGCTTGAGGTTGAAAGCTCGTTATATAGTTTAATTCACTAACAAATTTATGGAATTTCGTTTGTTTGTAAATGTTGGACAGGACTTGAGATAGGTGAAGGGAATAACTGCAACTTGCAGTATGACCAATAAGTCTCTTCCTATAAGTCACTCACCCTATGTCTCACGTGTCCTGCAACCACTAAAGGTGAAGTCTTGTCAGCTTGCTATTATGTCTCCTTTTTGGAATAAATATCCTAACTAGTTTTCCACATTTAGACTGGTTTTCAGTCTCATTCTTTGCTTCTTGCTGAAGTAATATGTGATATTTAAAAAGCTTGCGTTCCAAAAGTTAGTCTAACAAGAATGTAAGATTTTCATAATAAATGCATGGTGTATGTTTCCAAAAGTTAATCTAACAAGAACGTAAGATTTTCAGAATAGATGCATAGTGTACGTATACAAAAGTTAGTCTAATAAGAATGTAAGATTTTCATAATAGATGCATGGTGTACGTAACTTTGTAATGGAACAAGGACAGGTTTCTTTATGTTAATGCAGATGCAGTAAGTTTTTGAGTATTTGAGCTCCTGACGTGGACCTTTAGCTAACTTTTTTGTGTCATTATCTAGGTAAGGAAAACTGAGTCTTCACTTCAGAGAATATTCTGATGCTTGTAGGACCCCTCCATTAGCTCCTCTACTAACTGGGCTGGCTGAAACTTGTTTTGGTACTCCTCTGAATTCAAATGTTAAATCAAGGGTTATTGATTTGGGATTATGTAGAAAGCTTGAGTTTTGAGGTTAGAGGACTTTTGTTTTGCATTACGGAGAAGATACTGCAACTAACTCTACATTGAATTTGACACCATCTGTGTACCAGTCGTGGTTCTTTAACATTTTTTCTTAGGTTCTATATTTTGTGCGTAGAGATTATGTTTTATGATGTTTGACTGAACAAGATGACAATTTATGAGCAAAAATGTATAGTGTTTGTCAATTAACATATGCTCCACTTATATTAAACAGCCTTTTTACTATTCATATATATTCTCATTTGTTGTATTTGTTTATTTCGTCTATCTCTGGCTAATGCCTTTGTCTTATGATGGTTTTGATGATTGTTTACAGTTTGGAGAAAATGCTAGGAGAGCTGATGTTATGGTTTTCAGGTCTTGGACTTGAATCATCACTTTGGATTTCTCCTTTAAAAAGGGTTGTATCAGAAAGGCTTCCAATCAAAGCATCAAGATGGTAATTTTGTGTTGGTTTTGGATCAAGAGTGGTGACTACTAAGAGAGAGTATTTGGGACCTAACAAGTATAGCCTTCTGGTTTCATGTTCCTTCTCATTTCAGTTAGGAAGCAGTATCACTACTTTGCTTCCATCAGCCAAGTTTGAAGGGTGCTTCGTGAGATTCCAATATCTAGATTATTTGAACCTCTAACTAATAGATATAGTATTAATAAAACAAATACAGTGTTCTCATGAAGTCTAAGGTATATGTATCCAAGTCTCTGACATGCCATAGAATATGTAAAGCATGAAGTTTAAGAAGATGAAGATAAATCATTGGTGCAGAGGAAAAAGAAGTAGAGTTTTAATTCACACTATGTTATGTACTATTCACAAACACCTGATCAACTGACTAAATATGTAACATATGGTAAAATAAAAAATGAAAAACAATTTGTATGCATAAGATTCGTATACTTTACAAAGAATATCAATAAATATAAAAAAGAGAGTTATATTCTCAATATGAACCTCCTACTCCATACAAACATAATTCTGTTCTAAGACATTCAGTTTGTTCTTCAACATAATTTGAGTCTATGTTGTTGCTCTTATCATCAAAAAAATATAAACGTCCAGGATTCTGCCAAGTTAAAAACTTGCCGCATCTTTTTGGAACATGACAAACCGTTTCCTTAAAATATGATCCGTAATCAAAAGCTTCCCTATCAACCTTGTGAAGTGGAGCAAAAATCAGCAACTGCTTAACAGTATAAGATTTTTTATTTCGTATGGCCAAATTCATTCACAACAATTATTAGAATCAGGATACTGATTTTACAATTCTGAATTCTTCACCGTAAACACAAGTAGTAGTGCAAAAAATTCAGAAGAAGAAAGGTCAAATCATTTTCTTTTAGCAACATTTGACGTGAGTCATTTTGAACAGGACATTCTATAATTTTACGGTACATTCATAGCTCATAATTTTAAAAATGTTTCAGTGATGGCTATTTGAACTGGATCAGTTATTCCAACACAACAAAGATTAATCCAAGACAACAAGAGCTTTATCCAAGAATCAGTTCTTTGAATCATATCTGCTACTCTTAGTTGCTCGTAAGGACATCACCCACAACTCAATTTACAAGCACACCAGAAGCACAAAATGACTGATGACTCCAAGTTCTATGTTCTTTGATTGTTAACAATGCAGTTCTACATAGGAGTATGTATCTGCATTGTTAAAGAGACGATCTTGGCTTTTTTAATGTAAGTCAAACCGTTTCCTTAAAAGTTAGCTATTCAAACATTGCTCCTCGTTCTCAATCAAATATATGATCAATAATTGTATCAAGTACTAATGAAGTTCTAATGCAAGAAGGTTATCTAATCTTAATGTTAAGACTTTTTGAGTTAGAACAAAACAACAATACATCCTAATACATGATTTAAACTGAGCTGAAGTTACAATTTACCACTCAAAAAGAGAAATCTGTAAAAACTGAAATTTTAATCCTAATTTATTTAAAAAAATTTCGTGTAAAATATATGTGTTAATTTCTTCAATCTTATATAATTGCGAAGTTGCTCTGTTCTGGTCATTTTTCACAAGAAAAGGTGACTCAAACTAAAAGGTTAGCGCTTTAAGTTCATTGCTCCGATTAGAGGGGCCCTAATTTTCAATTTCATTTTGTTGTCATTGTCAGAAATTTCCATTTACACACAATGCAGGAAATTTAACCAAGGAAATAAGGAGACTTTAATGTCCACGATGAAGGTAGAAAAAACTGACTCAATCTAAAAAGGTCACTGCTTCAAGTTCAGTACTCCGTCTAGGTGAATCTTAACCTTCCCCACAGCTTCATAACAGAAGTTCAAAAACAGAATCTACCACTCGGGGGGTGTTTGCTTCATGTGCAATAATGATAAGATGTATACAATTCCCAACTCAAAACAATTCCCAACTCAAAACAACTTAAGGAATAGGCCTCATAAATCAATACCGCTCCAATTCATCTTGAAACATGTAAATTCCATACAATTCCCAATTTCCACACTAACAGAACCAGAAACTACTAAGTTTTGAACTACTTTTCACCATTCCTATAATTAGTTTGCTTGCAGTCTAAAATCAAAAATCAAAAATCAAAACCCAGCAACCCAAAGTTCTCACTAAAACCCTATCTAACTAACCAAAACGACCCCAAAAACACAATTTACAATTCCCAATCACACTAAAAACAGCCCACCACAAGAAAACCAAGTCTCGACCTTGTGTCACATCCTCCTCCTTCGATCAGCCGCGTACCGCGACAGAGGAACCACTTGGGACAACGGCGTCGACAGCGGCGTTGGCAATGGCGACCTCTGGCAAACTGGACAAGACCCATTAAGCTTCAGCCAAGCGTCGATACAACACAATTGAAAAAAATGCCGACACTCAGGCATCATTCTTAACATCTCCAAATCCTTGTACTCACACAAGCAGATCGAACAAGTTGTGTTATTACCCGCAGTCAAAGACCCTTCTTTTGTGAACTGAAACTTGGGGTAAGAGTTTATCACAGCTTGGTCGAGCCCAACAGCGACAGAACCGTCATTGTCACGTCCAAGCTCTTCGTCGTCTTCGGCGACGAAGATAATACGAGGCAGAATTATGCCGTCAGTGACAGAGCTATGGTTTCCGTTACCGTTATCCTCGCCGCCGTTACCGTTGCTGCTATTGCGGTTACGAGAACGACAACAGATGTAAGAGGCTAAGAGGATGGTAGAGAGAAGGACAAGGAAGCCTAAAGCTATGGCTATTGAGTAGCCAAGGCCAAGGTTTGTGAGATAACTAGAGGAAGGAATTGGTGGGGAAATAGAAGGGGTTGTTGTGGTGGGGAAATAGAAGGGGTTTCTTATAAGGAAGTTTGAAAGCTGCGACGGATAAGAATTAATCATTTTCTATTTGCTAATTGCAATTGGGCAAGGTTACGCCCCTAAATTTGGTAGATTGCAAAAACAAAGTCATATTTCGAGTAGTGAAGTTGGACTTCTAGAAGATGTTGAAAATCTTAATCTTTGGGGTTTTGAGAATTTTAATATATTCCCAGAAGTTTCAAGCAACATAAGTATCTAGGTTTAAGTTGGATAGCTATAGAACAGATACCTTCATCATCAGTTGAACACCTTGGCAAATTGGAAGAATTAGACATGGTGTTTTGTGATAAGCTCGAAGGCTTTCCAAGCAACTTTTTCGATGCATTAACATCTCTTAAAACACTTAATTTAGAGGAGTGTCCGCTCCTAAAGAAGCTTCCTGAAATCTCAGAGAACATGTATAGTTTAGAGCAACTTGAGTTAGGTTGTACAGACATAGAGATACCATCATCTATTGGCAATCTAAAAGGGGTAAAGATTTTAAATATTTATAGATGCTCCAAAATTACTTTTGTGCTTAAAAGTGTGGTTAATTTAGCGAGTCTTGAATTTGTATATCTGGGAGGTGTCACATTACATCATCCGGCTATAGACCATCGTTTATTGCCTTGGTTGTTAGAGGGCACCTCTTCTTTAAAAAAATTGATCTTTCACCGTCTTAGTTTAAAGAAATTACCCGAATACTAAAGCTTTCTATCTTTTGTAATTGTTTTAACTTTAAAAGGAAATAATTTTGAGAGAATCTCAGCATCCATCAAACAACTTTCGAACTTGGAAGAGATTCAGCCAAGTTATTACCAAAGGCTTATAGCCTTGCCCGAACTTCGATCGAGTGTCATTCGGTCACAAGCTGATGATTGCACATCACTAGAACAAATATGGGCCATCAAACAACTATTCTTCGAGTCAGAATACACTGAACACAGAATTTGTTTATAGAACTGCTTAAAGTTGGATGAAGATGAATGCCATGCAGCTGCAAATCTATTGTTAAGAAATCATCTAACTGCTCTTACAAGAAAAAATTACTATTTATGGGTATGTAATTGTCTTTTTTTTTCCTCTTCTTTATTTTGTGTTGGTATCATCACTAATTTGAGATTTGTATTCTTGTGGTTGGGAAGAATATCATATGCATTATCCCGGAAGTAGAATACCAGAGTGGGTCAAGTATCAAAGTATGGGTGGTTCAGTAGAAGTCACCCTTCCTTCTTATTGGCTTAATCGTCTTTTCTTAGGGTTTGCCTTATATGTGTGCATTGATTCTAAGAATTGGAGGGCAACAGTTCCGAGTCTTAGATGGGATTGCTATTTTAGAGACAATTACCATGTTGACTTCACAGATTCAGTGACTTGTGAACACGATGGCGTTGGTGAAGTAGATAAGGAGCATGTGGTAGTCTTCTTTAGAGCTAGATTTAGGGGTGTTCATGGTAGGGTAACCTGACCCATTCATAAATAACCTGAACCTGAACCTAAATGTCAGGTTCGGCAATTTCACGAACCTAAACCTAAAGAACCTATAGGATCGGTTAACCTATTTTCAGGTTCGGTTCTCAGGGTAACCAGAACCTATTTATATCAATATATATGACAAAAAATTATAAAAATAATTGGCGAAAATAAATACAAATTATTTATAAAAGTATGCATATAAAATCCATCAAAGAATAATATAATATGTTAAATTCAAACAAAGTAAAAATAAGCCAAAATGTCTTATAAAATATCCATACTAAAAAAAAGATAAATTATTAAATAATTATTCTTTGAATAAGATGGTAAGATGGTAGTTTGAGAGATGAGAGGCTAAAAAGTGACTATAGGATGAAAGATTGAATGAAATTTTTTCTTTTTTGAACAAATAGAATGACCTTTAATTTTTATTTGTTTTCATCGAGGGAAGAACGTTTCAACTTCAATGGCTGATATTTGATAAAAGATCAATTGTGATTCAAGCGATCTTAGCCATAAATTTACAAAGTTTGTATTAAGACCGTTAGATTAAATTACCTTTTTTTAGAAGAACTGAATTTACAAGTGATCTTAGTAATTTTATCAATTATTCATATAAGAACAAACTACATTACCATATCAATGATTCATATAAGAACAAACTACATTGCTTGTAACACCCAAATACCCCCTGGGAGGATACATGGATTCCACCCAAGACAGAACAAAAATCCAAAGAATATTTACAAGCCCAAACAAAGGAAACTGAATACATTTTCAAACGGTATAACCAGACTCCTTTGGCCAGTGCAGTAGACTTGTCCCAGTCTTTAATCTCCTCGCTCTAAACCTATACGGGGCAAATCCACCGTGCTAAGCATATAGCTTAGTGAGTAATAACTAATCTATATTAATGATTTCAGTATACAGATAGCATGCATTTCAGAAACATTTATCAGAAAATCAGACATAACGCATTTCAGAACAAATTCACATACTTATCAGAACTGA